>CAIGRF010042963.1:0-11866 GCA_903798235.1 Fraxinus ornus | reverse complement strand
AAAAATGAACCAAAGAAAATGTTTTAATTCTATTTATTATAAGTTTAGACAAATTTTTAAGAACACGATGAGAATACTCATGCAGAATTTGGCATGTGAATTCATATTTTTATTTAAGATATATAATGATTGAATTTAAATGTGATGGAGATCGTTCGCTATACCAAGTTATATGTCAAATATATTGACAAATAATTTTAACTCTTAACTTAAGCTAATCTAACTATCTGAATCTGTTAAAACCTTTATTTGGTATGGTTATGAGGTATATCCACAATATATATTTACTAGAATTTTCTCCTGCGAACAATTGTATAGTTTTCAATCATTTACTCCATATTTGTAGGGAAATCAATTGTCCTTAAATATGATTGACTCTATTTCCTTATCCATTATAAGTTCATGTTTCGAATTAAGCTCTTGTTCTTTCCATTTTGTAGTATTAATTACCAATTTGTTTTTATAATATAGAAATAGTTAATTACTATAATGAGCAACCATGAATATGTTTTCTCGTCTCTTTCAACTTGACATGAAGAAGCATGTTTCGTAAGCATTTGGACTCGACAATAATATATACAAAATTTCGACTATTTAATTTCTCTTTTTAAAAATCATCAAGTACTTTTAGTACTATATACTTGATAAAAGGTAAAAGGAAGATGGTGAAAATACAGAATGCCCACTTTTCATTACTAGGGAAATCAGTTTATATACAGGAAGGAACTCAGAATAGTTCTATAAATTAAGGATACAAATTGATACTAAATAGAATGCAAATCAAATATATTGAAGGTAAATATGGAATGCAAATATTGGAAATATTTGCATTTGTTAAGTTATTCAATACACCCCCCTCAAATTGGAGCATGAAGATTACGAATGCCTAACTTGCCAACAAGAAACTGAAACTGGTTATTTCCCAGAGCTTTGGTGAAGATGTCGGCTGGTTGCAAATCAGAAGGGACATGTGACGTAGTGATGGAGCCAGATTTAATGCAATCACAAATAAAGTGACAGTCGATCGCAATATGTTTTGTACGCTCATGGTGAACCGGATTAGCAGCAATGTGTATGGCAGCACGATTATCACAATGGAGTGTAGCCGTCAAAGGATGGCTAACCGTCAGATCATGCAACAAGGTACGAAGCCACATTAGTTCACAGGCAGTAGTGGCCATGGAGCGATATTTATCTTCAGCTGAAGACCAAGATACGGTAGACTGCCTCTTGGTTTTCCAAGAGATGGGAGAACATCCAAGGAAAATGAGATAACTAGTAACTGAACGGCATGTGAGAGGACAGCCCGCCCAATCTGAATCATAATAGGCATGAAGCCGAGAATCAGATTCGAAAGAGAGAAAAATTCCCTGACCTGGTATAGATTTGAGGTAACACAAGACTCGAAGGGCTGCCATCCAATGGCCATGGCATGGTTGATTCATGAATTGAGAAAGGTGTGGACTGAAAGCAAAGTTCTAGTCGGGTGATGGTTAAATAAATGAGTCTCCCAACTAAACGACGATAAGGAGATGGATTATCAACAAGAGCGCTATCGTCTAATGCTAATCTGTGGTTCTGTTCCATAGGAAATGACATGGGTTTGGTACCAAGCAAGCCTGTCTCCTGAAGTATATCCGATGTATATTTACGTTGAGATAAGACGATGCCATCAGGGGACCGAGCCACCTCCAAACCAAGGAAATATTTGAGAGGACCAAGATCCTTGATGTGAAACCAAAAGTACAAATATTCTTTAAGAGCAATAGTATGTGTACTATCGTTGCTAGCAATGATAACATCATCCACGTAGACAAGTAAAGCAGTAAAAGAGCTACCCTTGCAGTATAAAAAGAGAGAAGTATCTGCCTCAGATTGTGTAAAACCAAAACGAAGAATAGCACTGGAGAATTTGGCATACCATTGTCGAGATGCCTGTTTCAAACCATAAAGGGATTTACGGAGCGACACACTCGGCTGTCAGTAGAGGATAAGTACCCAGGAGGCGGTGTCATGTAGACCTCCTTATCAAGGTTGCCATGTAAAAAGGCATTATGAACATCAAGTTGGTATAACGCCCATGACTTGGCAACTGCCACGGCTAGCAAGCTTCTGACTGTGGTAAGCTTGGCGATCGGTGCGAAGGTCTCATTGTAATCAAGCCCCTCAACCTGCGTATATCCATGGCGATCAACCGAGCCTTATATCGCTCAATTGACCCATCAGAATGGTATTTTATCTTGTAAACCCATCTTGATCCAATGGCCTTTTTGCCAAACGGTAAATGTTTTAAAGTCCATGTATGGTTATGTTCAAGTGCTTCTAATTCCTTTTTCATTGCCTCATGCCAACGAATGTCTTGAATGGCCTCTTTATAGGTTTTCGACTCATCATTTTAAGTGATAGCCACAAGGAAACCAGTATGTGGTGAAGTAAATTTTGAATATGAGAGAAAATTAGTTAAAGGATAAGTCGTACCCGAGGAAGCATTGTTGGAAGAGGTGGGAGAAATACTATTATGTCTTGGCAAGTCAACATGGAAATCACGAAAATGAGATGGCAACTTTCTGTCACGAGGAGGACGTTGGGCCAATAGTGGGAAAAGCTAATCTGGAGTAAGAGTGTTAGGGAAATTGGCGGTCGAATGAAGTGTGTCAAGTTCTAGAGAATGAACAGAATTTGTGGTATGTGGGGTGTGATTTATTATATCTATGGTGGTGTTTGGAGAGGATGGAAGAGGTTCATGGTCGGAAATAGGTAAAGGAACATGTATGGTTGTTGATGGGTTAGGATTTGGAAAAGAAGATGGAGTTTTATCCTGAAAAGGAAAATATGTTCATAAAAGGTCACATCCCGGGAAGTGAAAATTTTATGTGCTCGTAAGTCATATACTTTGTATGCCTTTTGATCATGAGGATAACCAAAAAAAGGGCAAGTTGTAGTACGTTCCTGGAATTTATCTCTAGACTGAAGAATGACAGAAGTATAGCAAAGACACCCAAATACACGAAGATGAGAATAATTGGGTTGTCTAGAAAATAGAAGTTCATAGGGACTCTTTCCAGACAACAGGGGTGTGGAAGCATAATTGATCAAATATGTTGTTGTTAAAATACATTCTCCCCAAAATTTAATAGGTAAGTTAGCTTGAAATCTTAAAGCTCTAGCCACTTCAAGTATATGTCTATGCTTTCGCTCGACCACTCCATTTTGTTGAGGTGTGGAGGTACAAGAGAATTGGGGCAAAATCCCATTTTGTTGAAGGAAAAGCTGAAGATTATGGTTTGTGAATTCGGTTCCATTATCACTGCGAATTTGTTTCACTGTTTTCCCAAATTACCTGGTTACCATAGATTTGAAGGAAATTAACCTCACATATAATTCTGATTTGGTTTTGATCAAATAGACCCAGGTGGATCTAGTATAATCATCCACGATGCTTAAAAAATAATTGGCACCAGATAGGGATGTGGTATGGTACGGTCCCCAAACATCACAAAGAATTAATTCAAAAGATTCATGCGTTTTAATAGAACTAACAGAAAAACGTTTTCGAGCTTGTTTTGCTCTATGACAAGAGTCACAACACTTATTAAAAGACTTAATAGAATTCAGACCTAAATGGCTAAGAAGAGACAGTCTATCAAAAGACAAATGTCCAAGATGTTGATACCATAGAAAGAGCCTAGAATCAGCGGTGATGCTGGTTGCAGCCGAATGAATGTTGATTGCCCGAAAATAATAGAGTCTATCTCGCAATTCACCCATTCCAATCAGCTTCCTCATGGCTAAGTCCGGTATGGCACAGAATGAAGGAAAGAAATGAGCAATACAATTTAAGGTTCTGGTCAATTTACTGATAGACATAAGATTGCATGTAAATGAAGGTAAATACAAGACATTATTCAAGGTGATAAGAGAATTAAGAGGAACATCTCCATAAGACTTCGCTAGAAGAAATGACCCATCTGGGATTTTAATTGGTGAAAAATGAGGTATAGTTTTGTGAGAGGTAAGAACATTTTCATGGTAGGTCATGTGGTTAGAAGCACCTGAATCCAAAACCCATTGAGTTGTACCATTGGACAGAGAAGTTGCCTTACCCGCAAAATTGGCCGCAGAATCATGATGCTTTTCAAGATTAAGCATAGATATAAGCTGAGCATACTGCTAATTTGTTAAACCATTAATTGGCATAGTATTGTTACCCTCGGAGGTTTCTACATGTTGTGAGCTGTTAGCCATTTTTGTTTTGGATGGCTTCCTTCCTTTGTCCCACCATTCTGGATAACCATGTAATTCAAAACAATTGTCTTGGGTGTGTCTGGTCTTCTTGCAGTATTCACAAAATTGCTTGGAGAGATCACGGTTGCCTGTAAGCTTAGGATTTATGTACAATGGAGCCATTTTTTGCTATCTTTGCATTTTTTTTCTCCAATTCTTCATCAAATATTGAGTTTTACCTACGAAATGAAATATAAAACGCATTAGATTATCCAAAAAAAAGTAAAATATCATCATTTAGGATCTCGAATAAGTGTAGAAACTACACTTATCATGACCTCTGTTGGTGTTACTAGTAATGAAGGCTACTACCTCAACAGAAGATAATCGTGATGATGTCACCAACTGTTGGTGCTCCTCTTGTGCTACAAGTGCATAAGCATGAGATAAAGAAGGCAATGGATCTGTATTTAAGATTTGAGATCGCACCGTATTATATTTTTCATTCAAGCCCATTAGAAATTGATGCACATTTCTTTCTCTTTTTCTACAGCAAAAGCCTTTGCAGAGCTACAGGTACATGATGGAATCTGAGAGTATGTATTGAGTTCATCCCAAATGCCTTTTAATTTGGTGTAATACACAGAAACAGTCATTCCCTGTTGCAAGGTATTCATCAGTTCAGTTTTCAATTGATGAATGCGAGGAGCGTTGCCTTGTGAAAATCGTTCTTCAAGATCATTCCACATCTCCTGTGCCGTCGCAAAGTATGCTACACTATCATGAAGAGTAGGATGAAAGGAATTGAAAATCCAAGAGATTACCATTGAATTGCACTTGATCCATGAAAATTCTTCTAGTGAACCAGAAGATGGGCATTTGATAGATCCATCCACAAAACCAAATTTTCTTTTGGCCTGAAATACGTTGGTCATTGCACGACGCCACGTCGGATAATTCTCTTCTTTGAGAAGACAGTTCACTAAAATGGTGCCTAGGTTATCAGAGGCATGAAGGATATATGGTGATGAGGCATCATAATCGGATTGGGCATTATTTGTGTTGTTGTTTGAAGCATTAGAAGTCATAGGGATAGAGCTCTCTTCGACCATGATAGAAAAAATAAATAAATAAAAATCCTAGGATTTTAACTGCTCTGATACCATGATAAAAGGTAAAAGGAAGATGGTGAAAACACAGAATGGCCACTTTTCATTTCGGGGAAATCAGTTTATATACAAGAAGGAACTCAGAATAGTTCCATAAATTAAGGCTACAAATTGATACTAAATAGAATGCAAATCAAATATATTGAAGGTAAATATGGAATGCAAATATTGGAAATATTTTCATTTGGTAAGTCGTCCAATAATACTAAACATGTCCATGATGTTTTAGCATAAATAAGCCAACAAATAAAAAGGATAGACCATAGTCCGGGAATTAGCCTGCGAGTTAATATTATTGTAATGGAGTGATATTTTGCATTACAGAAATCATGCATACGATTGACTAGTTTTCATAAATAGACGAGATATACGAGGCTGTTAGCATCTAGGATCAAAAACTTGAGCTGTTTGACAAATAAGAATTTATTGTCTTGATCTTCCACGTCTCAAGACTTTTAGCTTGAAGAAAAGTTTGCGAGAAACAAATGACCAACTGAAAAATAGTTAGAAGGAATAAGAAGCATAATTTCAAGTACTCATGCTTCGCTCTGTGATAATTAAAGTACTTGGCTTGCTATTTTCTCCAATTACAATAAAATAGTCCTGTTTTAAATACATTTTTTTATCGAAGAAGTTGAAAAAAAGATGTTAGATAATAGACTGGTTCATGGAAATTCAAACCTCCCAAAATCATTAACAAGAACATGTACTTTCTTCCTCAAAGAGTGAATCTTGGTTTTGCCCTCTTCAATTAAAAAGAGAAATTACATAAACCACTTCCCTAATACTTGGGTTACATTTGGTTTGCCCCTTCTTTTAAGTCATTACCGGCGTTTAGTTGAAAAAAATATGCAACTCATAAATGTTAAGTACATATTATTCTAGTTTTATTTTTTCCAAATTCATGATTGGTATTTCTCAAGTTGGATTAATTTTTGTTCAATAAAAAATTTTCCATGCTTTAGAGGCTATACATGGCCCCCGCATGTTTTGCTACATTTCGCATCACTTGGTGTAATACCTTCTTGAAGCAAAGGAAAGCAAAAATGGCTAAGTTTATACACTTTCGCCTTTTCTTCATTATGTTAACAATATCATCATATTCATCTCAAGCCCAAAGCACCGAAAAAGACTATCTCGATTCCCACAATACAGCACGTGCCCATGTGGGAGTTGGACCCATGACACGAGACAATAATGTAGCAGCTTTCGCACAAACTGTGCCAATCAGAGAATTGGTGACTGCAATCTCATGTAACACTCTAGCAACCGTCCCTGTGTAGAGAACATTGCTACGGGAAGCAGTGGAGTTGTGGGTGGCTGAGAAGGGAAATTATGATCCAAACTCAAATTCGCATAACACCCCAAATTTCATAAACCCTGGAGTGTTACCAAAGACTTACTTCTCTTTACGTTAAATACGAAAAATTGATTTCTTTAATAAAATTATAACCAGATTATCCATAAAATTAAACCAAAACATGGAAATTGTATCTTAAAAAAATATATAATCACATAACTAATTAAATAACATGTCTTTGAACAAATTAAACTAATTAATAAATTGAAGACATAAAAACTTAATTTTATTTTCCTTTCGATCCCCTGGCAGCCTGCATCACTATCCCGCCACAAATCCAATCAACCTCAAACTAACCTTTAAAATTATTGTAATAGTGAGAAATACTCCGTAACATACATGTAATTTCCATATTCAATTATATAAAACAATAAAATCTACACTGCATACCACATTTCTTATGGAATATATCGATGACCAAGCAAAACACCCATCATTAGTCATTTTGAATTCTCGGAGTAGTTCAAATTTTGTTATAAAGAACCCAATAGAGTTCACATTTTGATAGGTCCAACCCGAATGTCCACTGGCAATTCATGCATAAATCATTGAATATGAAAGTATACGGAAACAAACCACTTGCACAAAAATATCATACCTTGATTTTGAAATGTTGAAAAAGAATAAAATCTTCCACGTAAAAATTCTCCTATTATTTTTCTATGTTGGTCCTCTCCATCTCTCTCTCTCTCTCTACCATTACTTTCTTTATTTTCTGTGATGAAATAATGAGAATTCTTGCAGTATTTATAGTTGAAGTTCTAAATTTACAAAAGGACTCTAGGGAGCATGGCAGTGCAGATGAAGTTATGACAATGTCAGATAAAGAGGTTGAAGGAATGGTGGAGGAACTGGGTGATATTCGTGATTGCATTTCAGATTATGAACAAACGGCCAAAGGACACCCAAGGAAAACAGTACAGAAGGTCAGAAGCTCTTCTAGGGTTCCAAGCAGACCCTCTAGACCTAATCTATGAGTTGCAATTATCTCTTTTGGAACGTGCGAGTTATAGGGACCTCGACACGTAGGTTACTAAAGTTGGTGAGAAGGAATAAGCCGAGAATAGTAGCGGTAGCGGAGCCTTGGCAAACAGCGGATAGAATGAGCATTTATAGAGGAGACTTAACTTTAATTTTGGCTTATCGAACATTGACATGGAAGGAAAACTTTGGATCATGTGGGGTCATGAAGTACATGTTAATTTAATGAGTAAAAGTAACCAACAAATCACTTGTCTGGTGACAGAAGGTAATTACCAGATGCTGGTTTCCTTTATTTATGTAAAATACACGCCTGCAGAAAGAAGATTGCTCTTGTCAGAATTACAAGAAGAGAATCACTCTCATATTCCCTGGGTTGTGGTTGGAGATTTTAATAGTATCAGAAATAATTTAGAAAGATATGGTGGCCGATCTCGACCAATGGGTGCTATGGATGTCTAATCAAATTATTGATAATTGTGGGTTGATGGAAATACCGCTAGATGGTGGGGAGCCTTATTTTTGGTGTAATGGTCAAATAGGCTGGACTATGAGTTGGGCAAAATTGGATAGATTATTTTATGATTCTAATTGCTTGGAGAAATTTCCAAATCTTCATATGAGGTATTTAGCTCGTACCACGTCGGACCATGCACCAATGCTGATCTGGCTACAGACTAATATGGTTCATTATGGCCCTACACCATTTAAATTCCAACAAATATGGAGGCAGTGTGCGATTTTTTCGAGGTATGGAGATCCTACGATTCTATTCTTCCTTCTATTTGTTCTAATTCCTAAGACAGAGTCCCCTTCGAGTTTTGACAAGTTCAAACTAATAAGTTTATGTTCAGCAATATATAAGGTCTGGTCGAAAATTCTGGTAAAAAGAATAGCTTTAATATTACCAAGAATTATTTCTATGGAGCAATGTACTTTTATTTCGGGGAGAAGTATTTTTGATAATATTACTCTGTCTCAAGAGATGATTCATAGTATTCACAAGCCGACAAGGGGTGGAAATGTAGTCATGAAAGTGGATATCGCCAAAGCATATGATAGTATTGATGGGACTTTCCTATGCACGTTTTGAAGACCTTTTGCTTCTCCTCCAAGATCTGTGATCTAGTAAGACAGTATGTTACTACTCCTTGGAATTCTGTGGTGATGAATGGAACTATGAAGGTTTTTTCAATGGTGGAAGTGGTCTAAGGAAAGGGGATCCCCTGTCTCCATATCTTTTTATTATTGTTGAAAAAGTTTTATCCAGAATGTTGAGAGCTAAATATGAAGATGGTAGCAAAAGATCTTTCTCTTTACCAGTGGGGGCTCCCTTAATTTCTCCTCTATTGTATGCTGATGACATTGTTACATTCACGAATGGTGGAAAAAAAATCTTTAAGCTCTATTAAGGAGGTCTTTTGAAATATGAAGAATGGTCGGGACAGGTTGTTAGTGTTGATAAAACCTTCATTATTTTCTGTAAATGGATCACTGTGTCAAGAAGACAGATGCTCTTATGACTTATTGGATTCATAGAAGGTAAAATTTCCCTTCAAATATTTAGGGGTTCCTATAATCACAGGAAGATTGAGAGCTCAAGATCTTGAGGACCTGGTTGGAAAAATTCCTATGAGATTGGCAGGTTAGCAAAGTAGGGTATTATCTAAGGGGACCAGGCTTCTATTTTTAAGGCATGTCCTTAATAGCATGCCTCTACATCTATTTTCTTGCATTAAAGCACCAGTTTCGATTATAAAAATTATCAACAGAATCTTTAGTGATTTCTTTTCAGGCTACGCGAATGGAAATCCTACGAGGAAATGGATAGCATGGGACAAAGTTTGTATGCCTGTTAAGGAAGGAGGAGCTGGGCTTTGTAATCTGCATGAAGTGCAATTATCCTTACACATGAAATTTGCTTGAAAACTTTTGACTGAAAATCTCTTTGGTCAAAATTTTTTAGGGCAAAATATATCAAGGACAAACACATATCTCAGGCGGATGCTACTAAGGGNGGTGGAATGAAAATCTGATAGAGGAGCTAGTTGAGAGAGATCAAGTGGGAGATGTTCTTACTAAACTGGGAAAAATTGAGACGGGCAAAGATAGAATGATTTGGACTGAAAACTTGGATGGAAAATTTTATGCAAAAAGTGCTTGGGAAGATACAAGACGTCAGGGGCAGATATCACAGTGGCATGAATGGATTTGGCACCCAACTCACCATGAAAGGAGGTCTCTCGATAGATGACAAAATCCGAAAAGCTAGTATCCCCATTGTATCAAAGTGTATGTGTTACTTACAGGGGGATATGAGGATCAAAATCACATCTTGGCCTTGGGGAATGTGGCTCGACAAATTTGGCAAAAATGTTCAACCTTACTAGGAATTCGATGCATGCACACTTGAGGATGGAGAGAGCGTGTAGAAATTTGGTTCCGAAGAGCAAAACAAACATCACATAAACGTAGTCTGGTAGGTATTATTCCTAGTATAATTTGTCGTCATTTATGGATGTGGCGATATTTAGCCAAAATGGAGGGAAAGATGGAATCTATATAAGCTACTTAGAGGAAGATAAAAGGTTGGATCTCTTGGGTGGGGTTAAAACTAAAAGAAGTGAGAACGTTAAGCAAAAGAGATGAATGTGTATTGAGAGAACTTAACAATCCAGTAAAGTTGATTAAAAGGAAAAAAAAAATTAAAGTAGTGGGATGGCAACAACCAATGTAGGGATGGTACAAACTCAATACTGACGGATGTTGCTTTGGCAATCCTGAAATTTGTGGTGCTGGAGGTATTATTAGGAATGAGAGGGTGATATTGTCATAGCCTTTTCTGAGAATCATGGTGAGGGTACCAATAATGGTGCTGAACTACTGACATTATTATATGGGCTCCGACATGCTAAGATGATGGGGATTAACGACTTGAAGCGGAGCTAGACTCATTGATTGCCGTTAATTGGCTTAGGAGGAAGGTTTGTGGTATTTAGAGGATTACTGGGAAGAAATACAATACCTATTGTTTATAATCTCATGTAGAGTTCAGCATATATATTGCGAGGATAATTCGATAGCTGATATCCTGTCGAAGCTGGGAGCGTCAGTGTTTCACAAATCTGGATGGATTCTATCACAATCCCATCATCAGTTAGAGGAGTTTTGCGTATGGATAAACTAGGCATTCCTAATTTAGGAGGTTTTTCTCCCTACGGTTTGACTTTAAATCTTCCAATGTTGTTTTAAACTACAAGGAGTTTGAAAAAAAAAAAAAAAAGAAGAAGAAGTTTAGTTGGTTTTATTTGATTTGTAACCACGGTATTTTTCAGCCACAAGTGAGGTTCTATTAATAAGAGCACGGTTTTTTTTAAAAAAAAAAATTATGTGAAAGAACATATTTAATACAATTAGTAAATTTCGCTCACTTTTTATGTATAAGATAGTGTTTGGAGATTCTTTTATTTTTTTAATGTGAAAGAACATATTTAATACAATTAGTAAAATATAAGACCTTTTTTGGACAGAATTACACGTCGTTGGAATATTTTTTTCGAGGATTCCCTTCTAGAATATAATTATCCATTATATTATATTTTTGAACAAGTAGTAAATATTTATCTTCCACAGTACTAAAATGGGATTTAAAAGCGTGGCAATATGGAGCGAAAAAAAGAAACAAAAGAGGGACGTAGTTTTTCTTGCATTAAACATAGTGGTCTCCTAGTGGGAAGCTTCCACGATGGCTATTAGCTAAATGTTGAGGACGTCCTAATAACTCTGTCAATGTTCTTTGCTTGGGTTATGAGAGCTCTCGGCTAAATAAAAAATTCAATGCGCTCTTCGACGTTTTACCCTAAAATGTGGATCAACCAAGACGCATTAGCGTTTTATACTCTTCCAGCTTGAATCGGGTATGAAATCAAATGTCTCGTCCAGAGCATAAATGGGGCAATCAACTGACTTTTCATTTACCACTTTTAATAATAAAAATCATCATTTCCTATGTCTCTACTACCAAATGCGAATCCCCTCCCTCTCTTTTTTCACATTCATATTAATATTTTTTTAGTGGTTTAAAGGGGGAAAAAAAAAAAAAAAAAACAAAATAAAATTTTTTTTTAAAAAA
>CAIGRF010042957.1:3814-18129 GCA_903798235.1 Fraxinus ornus | reverse complement strand
TAATTAAATATAAAAAATTTGTATTTATTTTAAAAAGTTCTGATTTTTGAAATTAATACTATAAAATCTGATTTTGGAAAATGAATCTCCAAAAGTAGGGAATGGTGTAATTTCCTCATAAAAGATAGTGGAGAACCACCGGGTCAGCCCAGCCCAAGAAAATGGGCCCAAAAAGGTGGGCCTAAATTGACACTTGGTCACGGGGGACGGCAAATGAGTTTGGGATAGGGATGGAAATGGGCGAGGCCCGCTGATGGATCCGGCCCTGAAAAGCCCAATCCTAGTTCTGATTTTATAGAGCCCAGGAAGGGTAGGGCCTGCCTTGCATATACGGCTGGCCCGATAACTTTATGAAAGAAAATTAGAAAAAGGGCCCACGATATTGTTGCTTTAAAAAAGGGAAAAACAATACACTTCGTCCTCAAACTTTATCGAAATGTAACAAATCTATGCTCAACTTTTTTTAACATAATTCATTCCCAACCTTTTAATTATACATTTTGACCATTAAATGATGAATCTGACATTTTCTTTATATATACAAAAGGTATAAGAAAAATCAGTAAATCAACAAAAAAAAAATATTATAATTAGAGTCCTAGAACTTTTTAAAATGTGCAAATAAATCTCACTTGAAACGATTATATAAATATTAATACACAAAAAAAAAAGAATATAGAAAATTTCATCTTCCCCAGCCAAGCTCACTTACCGACCCATCAATCATTCGGGACCAGATACGCTAAATAATTGAAGGTTATGTATAAGAATGCGACAAAAGATTGCAAATATTAGTACAACGAAACAAAAATTGAAGACATTTACCGCAATTATAAAGTGGAGCAAAAAAAAAAAAAAGTTATTCCTTCGATCGTAAGTACATATTATTACTTTCAAGTAATACCTTGAGAGCCCGTTTGGGAGATATTAAAATCGGATTAAAATTGAAAAAATAGTCGTTATTGTTGACTTTTATCAAACAAGTGGGACCCAATAACGGCTATATTTTCAATTTTAATCCGATTTTAATCTCTCCCAAACAGGCTCTGAATTTGAGTCCAATATCGATCCTCAAAAATGGGGTATCTAGCTTTTTAAAAATCAAATGTTAAAGGTAAAATCTTACCAACTTGCCCTATCTCCAACACTTTATTACAGTTGGAAGTGAGCAAGAAGGTTCGAGATTAAAAAATTCTTATTTTCTTAATTATTTACTTCTTAAAAGGTGTCAAAGAATCGAGTAAGGACAAATACATATCGGCTATCGGTTTGATTCAATACGATCAAAAATAAATTATAAACTAGTTATTATTGCGTAAATTTTCTTACTTAACTTTTACGCCTTTTTGTTTTAAACGATAATATTGTTGATTTATTCCGAATAAATATTAATTCATATAAAATTATAATTTAATTGGGTGGTTATGAAAGAAAATATTTTTTTTAAAACTGAATCGGGATTTAATTTTGTAAATAGAGTCAAGAACTTGATCATAATTGTTTAGTTCAGTCGATTCCAAGTAAAAATGCCCACTTTCACACCTAGGGGCTAGGAGTGAAATTATAATTCCATATTAATTGTGACTATTAGATAGGTTTTTAAGGTGAGACAAATTCTTTTCGATCGAATTTATGGACGGAAAAGAAAAACTATATCGATTTTATGACTTATCTGTATTTGAACGATCTAAGTCTAATAATTAATTTTTAACCACATATTTAGTGAAATTCACAATTTTTTCAATCACACATTTCATCAATTTCTATCAAAATTTATAAAAGAAAATAAATAAAATGATTTTTAGTTACACCAAATAGAGGCTTAAATACACTAGACTACAACATAATTTTTTTAAACTTATTGATTCAAATCTTCACTAGTTATCGTGCAAAACTCGTGAAAAACATGACTCACTCCAAATTTCTGCCTGTAGACCAGTATCAAAGCTAACTCTTTTGGTTGCTACAATGACGATTTCTTTATGCGATCTAAGGACCTCGAGATGCCATTCCATAAAAAAAGGGATAATTTTCCATGTACATAATTCATGTACATAATGGATTACATAGACCCATGCGGAAGAAATCTGGCCGTAGATGTGAAGTGTGGAAAAGTCAAAAATTGTAGATTGCCGATGGATGCACGACACCTGTCAATTATGTAATGTATTATGTAAATGATTAGGTACTTGTAGCATAGTCCTAAAAAAAATAAGGGTCTGTTTGATTGTCAAATATGGAAAGACTTTCCAATTCTATGTAAGTTGGAAAATAAAAATCCAAGTATCCCATAAAAATACATTTTCCATGAAATTGGCAAAAAAAAAAAAAAGTTCAAAGTGGTTGTACCTTGAAATTCGAACTTTATTTCCACTTTCGTATCAAATAGCTAAAGTAGAAATTGAATTCCTCGAATGTGACATTTTTCATGAAATTTAAACCAATCAAACGGACCCTAAAAAAAATTCAAATGAACTTATATTATGAAAGACGACGGCCCGTGAAAATATATCGATTTCTTGCATGAGCATACAAACTATTTCTTCACAACTTGAACAAATTATAATAATGTTTGTCCCGAATGTCACTAGGAAGATCGAGATCTTAACAAGAGGCTTTATAAAGCTTTCGTCCCATTTCATATTTAGGGCTAATTTACGTTTTTTGAAAAATTATGGACTAACTTGTCAATTTGAGCATTTCACTCACTCCCATTATATATACAACATTAAACGTGACTGACAAACAAAGAATAATCTAATGGCCACCTTTCATTAGACCATGCCCACACTTTTTCATCTTCTTGATCTTCCCATTCTCCCCTTGAGAATTCCAAATCCCCAATCATTTGAATCTGCAAAATAAAGAAATTAAAATTAAAATCATCAAATTAAACTATTTTCAGCAACGTTCATGGTGAATCTACAGAAATTCAAGCTGTTAGCAACACAGTGTGCAGTTGCCAGAAGCCCAAATAGGAGCCCAGCAATTCACCTCCGTCGGAGAAGAAGCACTATCCGTATACTGCTCAGCCTTGGAGGAGGAGGTTGTGGAGGCGGAAGAAGGCTTCCACCGCGCCGTGAAGTTGGATATCCGGACCAGCGGCCGCGGGGCGATGGAAATTCGTCGGATAAGGGGAAGGAGATTGTTGCCAGGAATAAGCTGAAGGATTTATTTGTTTCCTCGCCGCCGGCGTTCGAAGAGAGGGGTTCGGAGAATATGAGTGTAGGGCTTTTACCGGCGGCCGGAGGTGGTGGAGCACGTTCCCGGCGGCCTTTATCGGCGATGTTCAGGCAGCGGCTTCTTAGGAGAGCTTGGCGGCCGGTTCTCGTGGCCATACCTGAGTGATTTTGTGAAAAATCATACTGATAATAATAGTAAAATAATTATTTTTAATCTGAAATTTTTACTTTTTATTATTTTTGAATTTTTTGGCTTCTGCTAAATTCGGTTCCATTTTCAGGAACTACGGAGCAAAAAAAATGTTTGACACGTTGAACTAGACAAAGTCAAAGAAATTAAAATTTCGTTTGTTCGCTCATATAGTTTTATCTAGGCATGTCAACCTTTCATCTATATCCGTATCAATATGTTAAAATGATAACGATTATACGTGAACGTGATGGGATAAGTTACTTTTTATTTCTCATTCGAATTTTTAGTTTCTAGGGTGTGTTTGCGCCACATTGTTTTGTAAGAATGTATTTTGAAATGGTAGATTGATGGAGAATATGTGGTTGAAAAAAGAAGGAAAAATTATTGATGTGATGGAAAATATTATTTTATTAAAGAATGTATTGTTGAAAATGAGTAGAAAAATTTTTAATGTGTAACAAACAGAAGCTAATAAGTTAATCACTTTTGGTGGCACACATTATTGAAATCGAATGAAAAATAGTGCCCATGTTTAGTAGGAATTAGATTCAGATTTTTAGTAGATTTTGATAAAAGTTAATGAAATGTGTGGTTGAAAAGTTGTAAATCCTATGAAATGTGTGGTTAAAATTAAGTGTTGAATTTGATTTTATATTTTAATGGAATTTTAATCCAAACCAAACAGGGGCAAGGAGAGGGTTGAGTCCGACCAAGGAAAAAAAAAAAAAACACGCCTCATTGTAGTCATGTGCAGCTTAAGCCATCGTGTCTTTTATGAGATATCAGCATAAACTCATAATCAAATTTGACATTACTATTCGAATGTGATTTTTACGAAGTTATTATCCCAATTTAGTAGGACTGTATTCTCGTAGGGGTTAATAATCAAAATGGTCATTGAACTTTGCAAAAAAAAAATTTACAGGATTATTGAACTTTAAAAATCACCCAAGTCATCATTGAACTTTGCAAAAAGTTTTTCCGGGATCACTGAACTTTGCAAAAGGTTTCCACAGGTCATTAAACTTTTAAAAATTATTTCACTCATCACTAAACTTTACAAAAAGTTTCCCAGGGGCTCACTAATTCAGTGATTCCCTCGGAAACCTTTTGCAAAGTTCAGTGACCTTGTGAAATTTTTTTGTGAAATTTAGTGATGAATTGAGTGATTTTTAAAGTTGAATGACCATGTGTAAACCTTTTGCAAAATTCAGTGTTGACTTGGGTGGTTTTTAAAGTTTAGTAACCCTGTAAAAACTTTTTGCAAAGTTCAACGACCATTTGGGTTATTAACCCTTATAGTTAAATCTCGAAACGAAAAGTAATGCCTTTATCTTGAATTCGTAACTTTTTGACCCTCAACCCTATTTAACTTTGTGTAAAATTTTCACATTTGAGGGGATAATTTTGTATGAATCTTTCTCCACGATAGATCTTGGTAAAAAATAGTATATCTTATTATGCCTTTATCTTGAATTCGTAACTTTTTGACCCTCAACCCTAATTTTAACTTTGTGTAAAATTTTCACATTTGAGGGGATAATTTTGTATGAATCTTTCTCCACGATAGATCTTGGTAAAAAATAGTATATCTTATTACTTTTAAGAAAGCATAAAGAATTTTTCACCAATGAATATTACATAATTAAGTTCATGTTTGTTATCCATTTTCTCAAATATTGTTTGTTACAGTAAACAATCTCCATCACATATTCACTCAATAAAATATTTTACTCACAAATCAATAAAATTACTTTAATTTTCAACCACACATTCTCCAAAAAATACTACTCCCTCTGTTCCAATTATATAGACTGGATTTCTTTTTTCTCTTGCCCCAAATATATAGGCCGATTTCCTAATGTAGAATATTTTTGTTGTGTTTCTTTACCAATATACTCTTATTAAATTTTCCCTACTTAATATGCCAACTTCTTGAAATCATCCAAATATACACATTTTCCACTTCTTGAAAACATGGAACAACTCCCATTTCTTCTTCTTCTTCAGATTCTTTATTAATTCCAATAATAATTTAATTTTACATACTGAAAATTAAATGGGGGTAAACTAGGAAAAATCATAGTAAAAATTAATTTTCCAATGACATTAAATAAACTTTCTTAATTCGTGTGAAAAACGAAACAAGTCTATATAATTAGGACAGATGGAGTATTCAAAACTCAATTTCTTCTCCCAAAATGGAAGACAAACAGACCCTAAAAGTGGTAAGAAAGTAGTTTATGGAACTTGGAAGGTGGTTTGTTTGTTTGACCTACAAGGCAAGAAACAGATTCTTTTAACACATAATTAATTATGTTGAAATTGGAATTTCTCTTTATTAATTACGGTGGGGCCAGATTATTATAAAAAGTGCCAAAAATAAAGAAAGGGACAATCAAATTTTAGTTTGGCCTTTGTTTCCATGCTTTGATTGTACTTTTTGACAAATGCACCCCTCCTAGAGGATGCTTTTGGACCTCCTATGGACAGCATGGAGCACATATTTTTAGATCTCCACTTAATAGCATGTTTGTTTGCTTATAAATAAATTATTTCAATAATAAAAGTTAAAAACATTAAATTAAAAGTTATTTTATTTTCCTAACAAGTTATTCTCCGTACTTGAAAGTTGTTCCTTCGTAGGATTGGCAAGCACACTACTCCTTACTAAGGTAGACTATTTGTGTGTTAGTTAAATGTATGATACACGACACACATTTTTACTAAGTTGAGCATTCTTATAGGTAAATATGTACAATAGTATTATTCGATACCATGAAAACAAGCAAACAAAAACTATATATAGGGAAAAAAAATGTGAAACTCTAAAATTAAATGAAATGACTAAATTACCCTTAGCAAAAAAATAAAACCCTTTAATATTCAAATTTCAAACACATTTTACAACTTTGATGTTAGTTTAAAATTTAAATCTTAATTGTAATCAGTAATCACAATCAAAGACTGCAAGCCATGTTCAATTTAATCAACAAGGGTGCGAAAATTAGTCAAAATTTTGCTTAAACCCCAGAAAAGGGCAAAATAGAGTAAAGAAAAGGCATGCCTTTGAGAGAAAGCAAATGCATTTAAGAACATTTTACGATGAATCTCTCACTTGTACGATACGCATTTCTATCACAGAAGAAGAAGAAAGAAAAATCACCCTCTACTAAAGCATTGAGGCCCACCTCTCCTTATTAGTCTAAAATCAAAAGTCGAGCCATAAAAAATTAAAGACCAACGAACTTCACATGCATAGGACACACATGATACAAAATATAAATTACGAACTAGCCAACCAAGTAAATTGTAGAAATCTATCGAGTCTGTCAATTCCATGCATGCACATCACATCTTCTTGGCTTCATCGCCCAATGGACGAGCTGTGGTGAATGGTATGGTATCCTGCACTCATTACGAGCCATAATTTTCCGTGCATGAAATCATAAATAATCGCAGTCCATATTCCCTCTATGAATAGGAGCACTATCTGTGAGGTGAAATGCATTGGCACAAGGAATAGAGTTATGACTTGTGGTACTACCCGTAGTATCCCGTCTAGTGGGTGGAACACAAGATGAATTCGATATTGTACACATGATCACGCTTTACAAAGTTAGGACACTCAAGCTTCAATGTGAGGTCACAATAATAGACATGAGCTAGTGGCTCGTTTGGTATGGTGCAATTTAGAGTACTGGACAAAAACATGTAATCGAGTCATCAAGGAATTGTCCTTGCACGTAAGGGAAAAATGAGGAAGAAGTAGAATTTACCAGCAACGGGAGAAATGTGCCTATGCTTGGTGTAGAAATGATGCAAGGCGTGAAAATACTTGTAGAAGTGCAATTCTCCATGCATATATACCAAACTCGACTACAAGAAGATAAACAATCAGATAGACAAAGTAGGCCGCCCAACCGACATACTTATCCTCCAAAAACACTTTGTCCATCTGTGTTCGACCACACATTTGGATTGCTGGAAGTGCACAGTACCATGGCATGGCCTTCATGGCAACTGTTATTACACTTTTATCATACTAAAAATCAATTAAAATCAAAATAACACTTATTTGACAGTGGCATAAAGTTCAAATGAAAAAACATCCATACAGGCCCTTGTACCAATAAAGGAAATGTGACAGTCATTCTTCATTGAACCAAAAAGTAAAAAAGGAACATTACAACATTATTCAACATCTAATCTATAGATATAGGGATTCTACGAACAAACGTTTGACAGATAATCCAAGGCAAAAGGATGGTCTTAGAAGCTGTCAATACAATTTCATAACGACTACATTTAAGTGCTCATCAAAACTGAACATTAACATTAACATCTCGTAGAAAAATGATTAAAATGAAATTAAGTCCCTGTTTGGCTTCCGTTTTCTAATTTTATTTTTTTTCAAAACTCATTTTCAGTCAAGCTTTTTATGGGATCCACAAATTTTCAAATTCAACCACATATTTCATTAACTTTTATTTTAAAATTAAAATTTACACTAAACAAGGGCTAAATTGAAAACGAGTTTAGCCCCCTGTTTCGTGGCCTTTAATTTAACTTAATTTATTTCTCATACTCATTTTCAACCATATATTCAACCAATCAAATATTCTACACGTACAACCCAAATTTTTTTCCTACTTTTTAACCTCACATTCTCCAAAAAATAGTATTCAAAACATAGTGTTTTACATTTTAAGGTCACCAAACAGGGGCTTAGTAATGCAATAAATCACTCAAAAAAAATCCAAATTAAAGCATTTAGAAATAAAAACACAAATGAATTTTACCAAATTAGAAAGTTGATGAGATTATTGTTGGCACTTCCACTTTGTGTGTTGTGTGCAATTGCATTGCATAGTGACGTTGGCTGAAAATTTGTATGTGATGGCACATGTTGAACATTAAATTCTAATGAAAATATGTACCCTCTTTTATCTTTTTAATCTTTTAAACGAACTAGTTCAATGTGAACGTGTGAAATAAACAAAAACAAATTAGCAAAAGCATAGCTGAGACTTTCTAATTTTTTAATGGGTTAAATCAAAATGATGTTTTATTGAGGGGAATACGAAGGTGATACTAAAATTGAAGAATTTCCAAACATAATCCTAGGTTGCAAGATTGTATTTGCTGTTAAATATGTTGAAAACCATCAAATTATCATTCCAAAGATATATAATTTACTCATTCCCTAATTTTAAAAATGCAAATTCTGTTCCTCCCAAATTTATCATTACAAGGGAGGGGCGTAATTCTTGAAAGAAAAGAGATAAATGATCGAACCAACCTCAGTCGACACCCACACCTCGTTCCAGCTCTTCTCACAGAAAGCTATGGCAGTCGCAATGAATTTGAAGCAGCATTTAATCAGAGAACGTAAAAAATTTATTGCCCTTGATCTGTATTGACAGCCATATCTGTGCTTCACAGTTCCAGTTGAGTATGTATGTATCCAGCTCCTGGTACTATTGAATATCGAGAAGATAACATTTATATGTCCAAATCATCGTCAGGGTCCTCATCTGAATCTGGCATCTCGTCATCTGAATCGCGAAAATATATAATCTCGCCCCTCCCAGAATCCTCAACTGTCTGCACTTTCTCTGCAGAAGTATATTGCATTTCAGCTCTGTCCTCGTTGAGAGACTTTCGACCATCATAGATTTGAATGCTTTTACCATTTCCTTCAAGCAAACATGGACGTGTGATTAAGAAAACGACATAATTAAATATGGAAAGAGAAGAAATAAAAATTATCTTTCCTTAATTTGAATCAAAATTAATATTATTTTAAAATTTAAAAGTTCATAATGTATCCATACCCTGGTGCTCAAAAGGAAGTACAACTTTTGCCCTGTCATTTCGCTCCTTTTCCGACAACTCTAGATTGAACTGAACCTGCCAACAAAGACCCAATTTGATATTTTATTTAATGAGTGTTAATATCTGGTTTAGGTCGCATCTGCATTCGTCGAATGTGTATTACTATATCGTTTGTTCCTAGCTTAGACATTAAAGTGTGCATAAGTGGGTAGAGTTGAGGTAACTAGCTCCCCAAGAGCAAATCTTTATTAACACAAATTTCTTTGCATCCATTTTATTGTCCAACCAGCCCACCCACCCAAAAATAAAAGGTACACATTGCCGATGTTCTAATCAAATATAGATATGCAAGTAACGCAACATACCTTGGGCACAAGGGTTTGGGCAATAATTTCAGCTTCAGAAGATATGGGGGTGAATTTTATGCCCGATTGCTCAATACAAAACTCTTCAGACTAACAAAAGATATGAATAACATCAGATAATCATCTACTTCAATATTATGGAAAATTAAATTGGAAGAAATAGAAACAAATACAAAATCACGTCACATGTTTGCGCAAGAGAATGCGTATGAAGGCATAGGATGCCACAGTGAGAGAAAATGGGGTGGAAGTTGGCACTGTGTGAAGGAGAGTACCATCAATCTCACACGTCCGTTTCTGCGTTTGAAGCGTACGTGGATCTTTCCTCCTCTAAGGTTTTGTTCCAGTAAAGGAAGTTTCTCAGAGTTGCCTCGCTGTCCATTTACTGGCCGAGTTATTGGTTCTGCACTGGCCTGCATGGAGGATATGTACTCAAGAGCAGCAATCGCCTTCGTCTCGTGAATGTCAGAATGTATTAGCCAAAACAAGCAAGATACCTGGCCTGCAATCAACAATCATTATGTCATCAAGAGTAAAAAAAAATTTTATTCCTTTTGATATATCTTTTGGGCGCAGATGCAACAGAAAAGGTTGTATTCATGCAGAGACAAACAGAAAAATATTTTCATCAAAAACGACATGACAAATTGGGCTGGTCAATGAAAGAGATACCATGTGACTTGATAAACTGGCCACATGAATTTATTCATTTTAAAATGTGCTTGGTAGCAGTTGAGTATTATGGAATATAGAGTCCGGGGCTGACAAAAATGTTAAATAAAAACCACCTTTTTACTCAAAGATTTAATTTTGTTGTTATGTTGTTGATACTGATGAATGAGATGCTTAATAATAAATTGCACAATAAGATTTAGTTATCCTGAACCTCAAAAGCTTCATAGGCAATCCCAAAGGCATAAACAAGAGATTATGACCCGAATCAAAATTCAATAGAAAAACATACTTTGGAAGCTTTGCTTCCTGAAACAATTTTTTTGAAAACAACAGATAGACGAGAAAAGTACAACTGTGATTAACCAAAAACCTTCAATTTCTTTGAACTTGTCGGACGTGCACTTGACCTGACCCATTGGAGAAACCTAATTTCAATAGGTTTCTTAAATTATTTATGAAGGTAGAAATGATAGGTCTCCACAAATCCAACTGAACACTGGATCACTACATGCTAAGAAAACAACCTCTACCACCAATTCCCAAGGAAATGTGGCAAAGCCTTATCATAACAAGAAATAATTCAACATAAAGCAAAGCATTCGGTTAACGCTTATCTTCCAACATCATCAATTAACTTTATGGGTTATGCACATAACAGACAAGGATGAAATTAGTAAATAAATCGATAATACAAAAGACTTCTCATAAAGTTGAACAAACAGTTACTTACTATGACTCCGAAGGTTGCTTAGAAGTCCAGCAACTGAAGATATGGATGTGTGCCTTAGCATTTCGCTTACCTGGAAAGAAATAAAAGTTGCACAACATAAGCAAGCAATGGATTTTAATAAAATCCATTATAATCTCAATTGGGAACAACCGAATTTAGAAGGACTTTTAAAATCCTTTAAAATCTCAATTGAGAACACCTGTTAACCTCTAATAAATGTTAATCTGATTGACAATCAATGTGAAATTTAGTCAATCTAAATCTCAAAACTAATCGACTCCACTTCTTGCTAATAAGCTGCCAGATCTTCAGTTCCTTAACATTGGCAACAAGGCCTGCTTCATCATTTATAGTTTTAATAGAGTTTTTCATTTAACTATTATTGGATGAAGTGCACAAGGAATTTTGATGAAGAAAAACCATCAACTGTGACCCCCATTACTGCCATACAATGATTTGATTCTATCATGAAATTTTCTCTATGCTGCTGACTGCTGAGTCTGCTGCTGTTATTTCTTTACAGAGAGTGGAACAGTGCAGTGGAAGTCTAAGAGCTCATAAGTGGTGCTCCTTGTACTTGCTCAGATTTCATAGCTGATAACTGTACTGATCCGACGAAGATTATGCAGTTCGCAAAAGGAATTTAAAGACCTCCAACCCTTTTAGTTTTACCATTTCAGCTGAAGAGCATTACTAATAATAAGCTTAAGAAATGCAGCCTCGTTAGTGATATTCCTTGCCTTGTTTCACAAACAAGAGAATAATTTGTTGAAGATGAGCATGTGGCTCTCTCTAAAAGCTTAAACTATTTAAATCAAGTAGATCAACATGGTATCACAGTAAGCAAAAGTCCTGACTTCAAGTCTCACCGCAATCCATTTAATGAAGCTATGAGGTGTCAGGCTTTGAGGTGAAAAAAGGAACATTTTTACACACGAGGGAACATGTTGAAGACGAAATGTTATTGATATACATGTGGCCCTCTCTCTGAAAGCTTAAACTTTTAGATCAAGTAATTCAACATAATCTATAAAAACGAACCTTTCTTTGTTCTTAAACTGTAGTAATTGAACTGAATTTATTTCTGTTTTACCCTCTAAGGTAGACAATAAGAAAAAAAGGGTGTTCAACTTCAAACGATGTATGTAGAATCCAGACTGTTTATACGGTCACTGGTCAGAAAGGAAGCACAGAAAGCATACAGCAAAATTCAAAATATGCAGAAACTACTCTGGAGATTACTTTACATCAGAAGTAAAGAGAGTGCATGGAGTAAGGTTCATAATACTATAAGGAATTGCGAACTAGGATGTTGCTAAATTTATCCCAGAAGTTTTCTTGGCATCTTACTTTGAGAAATGAAGAACTTTAGATGATTTCATTTACCAAAAAAAAAAAAAAAACAAAACAAGCCGAGGCCAGATTTCATCTTTCAATGTAGCCAAACAGGTAAGTTCCTCCTTTTGTTAGCAGCTACTGGATTCTTTACATTAAGCTTCCTCTCATTCTTTAACAGGCTTTGCCAAAATCCTCTCAGAAAGTGAAAAAAAGCATTAACTAAATTTCATTTGTAACTTACAATCTATCCACTGAAAAATAACACAAGCAATAACCTCATGGAAAAGGAAAGTTACCGAGTCTATGGCAACCGCAAAGCGCCCCTTTCCATCTACAACCGATTCTGCAACCACAAGGAAACCAAGTCATATTAAACTCAATTATGTCTTTAATTTCACTACAAACCCGTCATTCACATTGTCTAACAGTAAATATTATATAACTAGACTTTCACTAGTACTGGTACCTTTCCCTAGTTCAATAATTGCCAACAATAACTTATCCAAGTCTTTCACATTTTTATATAAATTAGCCCTAGTTGAAGTTCCAGGGGTGAGATTCGCAATTCTCCCACTCTCCATAAGCTTGCTTCTCCAACCCAGTGGATCCGTACAACAATCCAAAACTCTAATCCTGATCAAATTTTCAAATTTCTTGCAATAGTTAATAATAAGGATACACTATATAATTTATCAAGTATGCATCTAAACTATTAAAACGCTAATAAAAAAATGACCATTTATTTGACAAAGCTACACTGTTTCCTTTACTCTTAAACAATTCTTCGTAGTACA
The DNA here is from genome assembly GCA_903798235.1 of Fraxinus ornus. Lineage (NCBI taxonomy): Eukaryota > Viridiplantae > Streptophyta > Magnoliopsida > Lamiales > Oleaceae > Fraxinus > Fraxinus ornus. Next base: position 5,014 of record CAIGRF010042957.1, on the reverse strand, counting down.
AAGGACCCCGAGAGAGCGCAACCAGCACAATACCTCTGCAATTAAAAGAAAACAAAACTGTCAAGACAATGTAAATCTGAACAGCTTTTGCTTCTGGAAACTGAGTTTTAGGGTTTTCTTTAAAGAAGAGTGGACTCACTGTGACTGAGATTTTTGTGCAACAATAAAGGATGAGAGCTGTGAGAGGACGTGATTGAAGACTAGGGATCCAAACGGACTTTCAGTTGAGTCTTTTATAGTGAGAGCAGGGGCATGCTCCCCTTCTAACGCGCCGTCACGTAGGGATCTACATATTCGTTCTGCCATTTTTGTTCAAGCGCCTGCTAGGGAAATTCCAATATAAAGAAGTTTGTAAGACCTATTCAGAGAGAATAAAAATAGTTTCCTTTCTAAGCCCTGTTTGACACACATTTTTTTCAAAATACATTCTTTCAAAACTCATTTTCAACCACACATTTTCAATAAAATAATATGTTACATCACATCAATAACTTTTCCTTACTTTTTAACCACATAATTCTCATCATATCACTATTTAAATTACATTATTTTCTCAATAATATCCATCAAACACACCCTAATACTATTTTTATAATTCAAATATTGTCCGCATATTTACAGCCTATTTACTTCTACTTCTACTTTTTGTAGACATGTTCATTAAAACAAATTGTCGTTTGAAAATTTATTTCTAAAGAACTTTCTCTTTCAAAAGAACTTCGAGAGCAAGCTACGTTGAGAACTTACTTCAAAAACTTATCTAACCAAAAGAATGCTTTTATAAAATTAATCAAACAGAGGGTATCCTCAATTGAAATTATGATGGATTTTAAAAATCATTCTAAAGTTAGGTGTTGAAATTTTAATGAAATTCATTAAAATTTAGGTGTTCCAATTGAGATTTTTAATAAAATTCAATGAAATCTTTTAAAATTTAGGCATTCTCAATAACCAGTAATTATGGGATACTACGAACTTTCAAATTTTAAAAAACAATAAACCCTAAACTAATTTTCGCCTATGCAGAAAAAAGGCCCATTATCCATAATAAATTTTCAAATTTCAGCAATACTGTAAAATCAAATCAAAATCAAAATCCAGCCACAAAAAAAAAAGTGAAATTAAAATAGGCGATTGTAATTTGTAAAGAACATTCAAATTTCACAAAAGATTAATAGCAACTAAATTAAATAAACCCAG
>CAIGRF010042876.1:0-12107 GCA_903798235.1 Fraxinus ornus | reverse complement strand
ATAGACACTTTATATATATATATATATATATATATAACCTTCAGACACACATGCTAGTAAATAATCCACTAGAAAATATTAAACTTACAAAATCGATACAAATACATCTAAACCTTAGTAGATTGTGACCGGCCCCCAACGTGTAATCACCAAAGAACTCATCGGTTGTGCATTCCAACACTAGATCCAGAACCATTTGACTTCTTTTTCTCTCGTAGATCACCAAAAATGAACTAATTCTTCACAAAACGGAACTCTGGTCACCTCTCCGGATCATTAGAACACTGAAGGCTATTTGGTAGAGGTTTTATTGGTTTTTTTTTATCTACTGGTTTTTTGAACTTTTTGGTATTTTGATCTTTTGGTTGAGGCAAGAGAAACTTGAAATCAATGTATGTTCTTCAATAGGATGTTCTCTTGGATGAATAATGGTTCAACACACTTTTGGGATGAAACTTCATTGGGTATTTATAGCATTAGAGAGTTAAGGGTTGTTTGGGATTGTAAAAAAGTTGAAAATTGCAAACTAGTTTTTTCTCCAAAAAAGGTCAACTCGAGTGACCTTTGGGCATCCAACTGGTGGTCAACTTCTGCTAAAATTGCTCGAGTGACTCACTGGCGATCTTCAAGTGCATTTTGCCTTGACTTGATCTTCTTTAGCCAACAATATTGAGTCCTTTCAAAGACACTTTCACCTTTCGACAACTTAACTCTTAATACTACTCCATTAAACAACATTTTGAATATGAAACTTTGTCAACACTCTAGACCTAAATGTATTTCATAATAAACAATGAATACTATCTAATTCCTATCAACCAATGACTCAAAATCACCTCAAGTCATATACATAATGCAAGTAAAAACATGTATTACCACGTGCACCAATAACTTAAAAAATAAACATGACAATTGAGATAGAAAAATATCAAAATATAATATCAATAAATTTAGCACACTGATCCGAGCTAGCAACATCAAATGATAATATCAATATCATATAAAACATCAAAACCCAAATGCTTGCTAGCCAGTAAACAACTACTACCTAAATAAATACTGCTACTCCCCCTTTTTGTCATGAATAATAAAGGAAGATTTAGAAAATGCAGTTTCAAGTCATGTATAACACAAATAACATGATAACACAAATATGCATTTGATTATCACGCTAGTATAATTCATAAACACTGAACTTTTCCCTCAAAACTCATTATAAACATATATGGAGTACAACGCATAAAGGAACCATGTGTGAAATGTGCCATTAATACCTTGTGAGCAAGACTTAAAATATTAATTTTCTGAGAAGGGACATACAAAAGAAAATATTTGGTGGATGAATATTTTTCTCAAAATAATGAAAGTCAAATCCAATGCTACTAGGACCTATTAAATAGAGATAGGTTTATATTAATTTTTTGTATACCTTATTCTTCCCCTATTTAGAAGCACATATTTTTTTTCTCACATCTTATGAGAAGAATTCTCTCCATTAAACTTTCTAAACTATCCTTGTAGCAAGCTTTAGGTCAATGACTTCCAAGTTAGATGACTATAGTACACTAGGTTTTAGATATCCTAGCAGGTTTAATCACTCGAGTAATAAAGACTACTGAAAAAAGTATAAGATGCATCATACTTTTCTCCCCCTATTTATAAATATATTTTAATGCTAGTTGTTGCTATCCTTATAGAGAATATACTAGAGTTTAAATCAGCCAGTTAAATATCAATTCATATTCCAAGTCAATCCACCACACCAATGACTGTCATCCAAAATCTCACACACGCAATCAATACTCACTCACAAGAACGTAGTGTGTACAATGTAGATGATAAATGAAGTAAATTATACCAAGTACTCCGAAAAAGATCTAAACTAAGTCAATGGAAACTTTAGTCATTGTTCATTCATTTTACTAGTACTCGAAGTGTTATAACATTATAAACACTTTTCTCCTTTTTTATTAAAAATAAGATAAGGAAAAAGAAATAAGATAAGGAAAAATTGAGAGTTAGAAACTATGAAGTTGCTAATGCATGCACCTAAAGACTCACTCAAGAAGGTATATAGACAATTTTATCTTTAAAAGTAACATGAGCAACACTGCAATTCAGTTCATCATTTTGACTTGTAAGTTCACCCTTTTGACCCCAACCTTTCTAGAAGAAGATGTTATCTTAGTCAAGTAAGTCATTATTTCAGTCAAATGACTGACTTGATTAATTAAGAACCTAACGTAATTAGTGATGTCATCTATGTTGTTCTTAACCAAGAGTTTACGACACCTAGATCTTGTGTCATGTAACTTATCACAGTTGTAACACGTGGGAATGAACCTAGGGGCAACACTGGGTTTCAAGTTTTGGACTTTAGGTTGAGTAACTATGCGTTGCTTAAATGTCCTCTGTCCTACGATATCTTTTTTTTTCTTGGGTTTAGTGACTCCTAAGTCTTAGTCTTGATAGAGGCTGGTACAAATTTAGTTTTAGAAGAGGTAGTAGCATGAGAACTTATTTTGCTATAACCTAAACCTCCCATATTTCCAGCTGGTTTGTTTAATCCTAAGTTGTTGTCAAGCTTTTTACATCCACTAGAAAAAGAGCAAAGTTATGGATTGAATTTCTTAAGATATCTTATAGGAGTATTTATCTTATATTCTAGGAACTCTTTCTCAGCCTTCAACTCATTCACACTTCTTGTTGATTCCTCAAGTTTGACCACAAGTCTCTCATTTTCTAATTTAAGATCATGTATTTTCTTTAAGGTTGATCTATTTAGCTTCTTCAACTTAAGATCCTCTTCAAATAGCTAGTCATAAGCCTCTTGGATATTCCCTTCATCTTTAGATCCTTCATCTAAAGAGCAATTTGTTCTAAATCCTCAACTTTCTCATTCCCTTTTTAGTTCCACTTTTAACTACAAAAGCAAAAGCTGTATAGCTCAAACACTCCTCATAACTAGAAATATCATTTTGATTACCTGAGTTAGACTCATCATGAGTGAGAGACACATACATACCCTTGCCTCTCATTTCTAACGTGATCATATCAATGACACTCATGACAAATAACAAATTGAGACTTCTTCATGACATCCCTAGTATCTTTCTTCTTTCTTTATCTTTCCTAAATTTACTAAGACCACCTTTGTATTTTCCTAAGGTTTTTAATTATTCCAAAAAGTTTCTTGAATTTTTAACAACATAAGCTACATCCCCATCTTTAAGGGTGTCATCTTCTATTGTGTCACAATTTTCTTTTCTAATGGTGTTTAAGGCAGTAGACTCGTTTTTCTTCGAATGAGATATAGTAGTTCATATGTTTTGAGTGATCCCCACAAGTTTTCTTATCTTAACTATATCTAAGTCTTTGTTTTCCTCAATCACCATGCCTTAGGTTTAAAAATTTCAAGTAGAGATGTTAGAACGTTTTTAACAATTTTGGTCTCTGGAATTCGTTCACCTATGTTAAAACTAGAATTCACAGTGTCATTCAATTTAGTATAGAACTCATTAAAGGATTAACCATCTTCAATTCTATTTTCGTCAAACCTAGTGCTCAACATCTGTAACTTAGAGTTCTTCAAGATCTTGTTCTCTCATGTGTGGTTTTAAGAATATCCCAAGTTTCTTCAACAATATCACACATAGACACACGTTTGAAATTTTCAAGAAACATAGACATAAAGATAGCATACCTTTACTATTCCAAATAAACTTAGCTAATTTATTAGCTAAGTGGAAACATCTATATGAGTAACTACAATAGCAATAGATGTAGATGGGGCTTTCCGACCTTTCACAACACTTACCCAAACTCTATCATCCATAGATTTCAGAAAAACTCCCATTCTAATCTTCTAGAAAGCAAAATTGCTTCTATTGAAGTATGGAGGAACGGATAATGACTGACTTTTACCCTTATCTAAGAAAAAATTGGGTCATATATGACAGTAATCAACGAAGAACTCTTCGGTTTATTTGGAAACCTCTACAGTAATAGATTCTGACCCCAAGGTGTAATCAACGAAGACCTCTTCGGTTGTGCACTCCAGTACTAGCTGCAGAACCTCTTGACTATTTTTCTTCTCGAGGTTCACCAAAAATAAAATCGTTCATCACGAACTAAAACTTCAGTCACCTCTTCAGATCTTCAGAACAATGAAGGCTATTTTGTAGAGGCTTTATTGGTACTTTTGATCTTTTGGTATTTTGAACTTTTTAATGTTTTGATATTGTGGTTGAGGTAAAAAAAACTTGGAATCAATGTATGTTTTTCAATAGGATGTTCTTCTAGATAAATAATGCATTAACACACTTTTGGGATGGAATTTCAATGGGTATTTAAAGTATTAGAGAGTTGTGGGTGTTTGGAATTGTAAAGAGGCTGAAAATGGGGAAAAACATGTCCGCTCGAGCACCCCTTAGGCATCCAACGGACAAATAAGTTTTGTTAAAATAGCTCGAGTAGCTCACTGGATAGTCTTCGAGTTTATTTTGCCTTGACTTCATTTTCTTGAGCCGATATTGAGTCTTTCCAAAGGCACTCCCAACCCTCGACAACTTAATTCTAAATACAGCTCGATTAAACTACATTTTGAATACATAACTTAGCCAACACTCTAAACCTAACACACAAATTCTTCAAAATAATCACTTTTTACAAAATATATTCTCAAAAAATCTATATACATTGATATTGAACGACAATTGATTAAGTCACTACAACAACTAACTGTACATAGATAGATACATTTTCTTAATATTCCAGTTTTCTTTCTTCCATTTTCGCATCAAAATCCTAATCAGGTAGCTGTAGTTTAGAGGAGGTGACTTATCCAAAATTTCAATTGTATTATCATGTCAATGACTATAAAATGTTATCATTAGATGATGCATTTTCTCAGGCTCACATACATACTTTCCCAAATGTATCACTTATAGACACATTGCTTTGAGATATTTTGTGTTGTACCAGATTATGCCATAAATCCCTTTACATAACTTTTCAACACATTTCACGGTCCGTGCTTTTCTAGCCTCCCCTCTAAGAAGGCTAAAAGTGTGGTTAGATCTAACTATATCTGATTAAATACAAAACTGGAAATAAGTCACAATAGATCACATAAACTAATGAAGACATATATTACTCATGAACGTAGATGTAGTATTTTAAATACATTAAATGTATTTTTTGATTTTCCAAAATTGAGAGCTTCTCAAAAAATTAACTCCTACACACCTCCATGCACAAGCCATAGTTTTTTAATTTCTTTTATAAAAATTGGGGCACATGTAGACGTGTGACGAGTGCACTGCACGCGCTGCCTTCCTAATCCTAAAAAAGATTTTCATTTGCTTTGTTTAACTAATTTCGATGTTTTGATTTCATATGAGTAGTCATGTTTTACGAAATCAATTTCTATGACCATGTTTGGGATATCAACACATCTAACTGTGAGTGGGATTGGGATTGGAATTTATTTATTGTTCGTTTTCTTCATTTTCATGCAAAAATTCCAGAAATTCGACCAAACTTCGGGGGTCATCAATTTTTCATTTCAAGGCCAAAATTAATCATTTTTATATTATTGGAAAGGCCTCAAGAAGATCCATCTAATATTACCAAATGGACGGCATGAAACACAATGTATGAAATTTTAGGTTCTTTAACAAGGGTTCCATTTTTCTTCTAAAATACAAAGTCAAACAACGTGAAATATTTTTGATATGTTCTACATGGTAACATGAAAATTTGACATAAATTTTACGAATTTATGTGGTGTATATCATAACTTGCCACTAACTGTGCTCAAACTTTGAAGGAAAAACAACATACATGCATTTTCCATCACATTAAACCATTTTCAGCATGTCATTAAGTAAGAAAATAACCTACTTAGGCTATGATACCAATGTAAAATGACTTAGCATGCTTATAACCGAGTTTGGAGTCGTAGAACTTACTTGAATTCCAAAAAACGAAGGTTGAGTTGCTTGCCTTTGGTTGCTTGCTTACGTTCAACCAACCACTTCTTTTTTTTGTCCGAAATCCAATCACAACAGAAAGAGTTTAATTTCCATAATTCAAGAACCAACTTTGATATGTGAATTTGGCAAAATGAAGTCACTGTTCTCATTTATTTTCTATCACTGTTCCACTCGAGTTTTGTATTACTTCCCTTCACGGCTTCGGTGTAGTGAGAGGTTAAATTTCAAATTTAAACATCATTTCCTTCCTCCAAACTCATTCCATGCAATTCGGATCAAGTCAACTCACATAGGCAACCCGTTTTATACCAACAGTAACCTGGCACAAACAAGACTTAATCAACAAGAGTCTAGAATGACATTGGAGACACTAAAACAAAAGATAAACTTCGAAGTAGTTCAGCTCTAAGATGAGTTATGAAGATGGAAAGGAACCAAGTAAGCAAACAAAAATTGATTCCTCAACTAGAGTTGTTAAGGTTTTGGAAGAGAAAAATTTAAGCTAGGAGCGATGTTATATTCCCTTACAGACAGTCGCTCATAACGGAAGTAGTAACTAGGATAGAATGCATTTTATTGAAGGGAAGGGGAATAGCTTGAAGTGATTGTTGGTCCTAGATTAAACGATTTATGTTGTGATTCAAGCAATTAAATGAAAATAAACAAAGTAAATTGCAAGAACAGTAAGAACACAAAGGATTTTTCGGCCAAAGGTCCCGGAGGTTCAGCGACCACTTCTAACGACTAATGCCCCATTGAGCATCCGTTAGGATATTGCTCAAATCCACTAGAACAACCCAAAATCAGACAACAGTAGAGTTACAAAAGAACACCACATGTTCAACCACAAACACAAACAACCCCTCCAAAATACAAAACGATCTTACTAAGAGATCGATCTAATCTCATTCTTTCTCACTAATATGATTTCACTCAGAAATTTACAGATTATTCACACCAAAAATATTACAGTCGAGAGAGAGAGAGAGAGAGAGAGAGAGAGAGAGAGAGAGAGAGAGAGAGAGAGAGAGAGAGAGAGAAGAACTAGGGTTTCACATGAAGACCATTCGTCAACCGAAGGAGTCAACCATCCAATTTATCAGATACAACCAAACAGTGCTAATCTAACGGTCATCCATTTGCCAAATGTCGACCATCTAGCAAAGCTACCTTAATTAAGAAAGGCAACAATTCTGGAACCTTCAAATAATTGGGCTGGGTTGTGTGAATTGGACAACCATTAGCAACTTGGGCTTATAATTCCAGCACCCCAAACTTTACAATCTCCACCTTACTAAATTTGAGACCATATCTAAGTAAATTCAAACAAAGGACTAACTTCAATTGCTCTTATTACATGTTAAAAAAAAAAGTGTTAGAAAACTTCAAGATTCAACAATTTTAAAGAATAAAAAAAAATACTAATAGGGATTACCTTTGTACCTGCATCAGCAAAATTTATTTTAGTAGGAATTTTGACCAATTTTATATCACATTTTTCAACTATGTCTCTAATGAAATGAAACTTAACATCTATATATTTAGTTCTATCATGAAAAACTAGATTTCTACTTAATAAAATAGCATTTTGGTTATCAGAACATAGCTCTACCTGACTTTCTATAAGTTCTAATTCATTTAACAAACCCATCACCTAAAGACCTTCTTTCACTGCCTCTGTAGCAGTAATGTATTCAGCCTCAGTGGAGGATAACGCAACCAGTTTCTGAAGTGTTATTTATCACATAATAATATGCAGTAGTGGACTTTCTATTATCAATATTTCTAACAAAATCTGATTCTACATAACCTCTCAACTTAAGGCCAGTTTTATGAGTTTTAAACATCAGTCCTAAGTTCTGAGTGCCTTTCAAGTATCTGATTAGATTTTTCAAAGCTTCCCAATGAAGCTCACCTGGATTGCTCATAAATCTACTTAGAACACTAACAGCATAAGCAATATCAGGCCTAGAGCAAACCATAACATACATGACAGATCAAACAACATTTGCGTATTGTACATGTAGCATTCTTTTAAGTTCATCTTCATTTTTAGGTGAATGGTCAACAGATAACTTCATACTTCCAGACAAAGGTAAACTAACACTTTTAGCATTATGCAAGAAAATCTTTTAACCGCTTTATCAATATAAGTTTTCTGAGTTAAAAATAGTTTTCCATTTAGTCTGTCCCTTTTTATTTCCATACTTCCATACCTAATATCTTCCTAGCATGTCTTAAATCTTTCATATTAAACTCAAACTCAAATTTCAATTTTCTTTTATAGCATTTATAGCAACAAAATTATGACCAGCTAGAAGCATGTCATCAACATATATAAGCAGATATAAAGATTCAAATTCTCCATCATTTTTGAAATAAAAACAGAGTTCATAATCAAACTTTCTGAACTTTAAACCTTGTATAAAAGAGTCAAGCCTTTTATACCATTGCCTTGAAACCTATTTTGGGCCATACAAGGACTTGTTTAAAAGACACCAAGTGTTCCTTACCTTTAACCTGGAAGCCTTTTGGACTTTTGGTTGTGTCATACATATAGTTTCATCTAAAGAACCATACAAGAAAGCTATTTCCACATCAAGTTGCTCTAACTCTAAATCAAATTGGGCTACAAGAGCAACTAATACTCTAATAGAGGTGTACTTAACTACATGTGAAAAAAAATTCAGTGCAATCTATTCCCTATCTTTGTGTAAACCCCTTAGCTACAAGTCTTACATTTTAAATCCTATCATTTGATTTATACTCTTCCTCTTTAATATTGTAAACCCATTTACAATCAAATAGTTTACAGTCTTTGGGCTTTTCAACTAAGTTCCATGTTTGTATAAAGAACTCATCTCATCCTTCATGGTTTCAAGCCACTTAACAGATTCTTTAAAAGTAACAGGATCTTCATATGGTTTAGGTTCTGAATCAAAAGAATTAGACTCTATTTGTGCAAAGACATAGTCTGCAAATTGGTATCTAGAATGAGGTCTTATTTGTCTTCTTTCTCTGTCGCTAGTCAACTAATAGTCTTGCAGATCATGTGCAAGCTCAAAATTCTGAGTACTGTCAGAATTTTCATCATCTGTGATTAACTGAGGCTCAAGCTGAGGTGGCTCCATCTCAATTTGAGTCTGTCTAGTAACATCTTGATTGCTAAAATCAATTTCAGTATTAACTAAGTCATTGTCAGTGATTTTTTTTCCACAGATTTGTCACTAAGACATAGAGAAACTTCTTCATTAAAAATAAATGATCTGCATATTATGACTTTATATCCTCTAAATTCTCTTACCCAAGGTCTGTAACCTTTTATTCCTTCCCCATAACATAAGAAAATACATTTCTGAGACCTGGGATCAAGTTTAGACTCGATTTGGTGAGCATAGGCTGCACATCCAAAGGTTTTCAGATGAGAGTAATCAGGAACAGATCCTGAACAAGCTTGTCCATGATCTTTATATTATAAAGAACTAGAGGGATATCTATTAATCAAATAGCATTTAGTCTTTACCGCCTCTCCCCGAAAGATTTTTGGCAAACCTAAACTAATCAGCATACATCTAGTTCTTTCAAGGATTGTTCTATTCATTCTTTCAGCAATACCATTCTGCTGAGGAATATAGGTCACAGTATCGTGTCTTACAATACGTTGATTACTGTGGTACTGATCAAATTCAGTATTGCAAAATTCTAACCCATTGTCAGTTCTCAAATCAAAATTTTAATCTTCTTACCTATCTGATTTTTTTATCAAAGTTTTCTAGTCCTTAAAGGTCAAGAAAGTATCAAACTTTGATTTCAATAAGAAAATCCAGACCTTCTTTGAGTAGTCGTCAATAATAAGAAGATAATACCTATAGCCATAAGCAGTAGATATAAGAGCAGGACCCCACATGTCACTATGTATGTATTTAAGTATATTTTGTGACTTATGCAAGCCAGTTTTAAAGGGCATTCTATTATGTTTCCACACAATACAATGTTTACATAAGGTCAACTTTTGAACATTGTCCCTTCCAAAGACACCAGCATTTGAAAGAATTTTTAGACCCTTCTCATTAAGATGGCCTAATCTTTTATGCCACAATTATGATTTATCAATTTTTGTCACTGAGTTCACAAAGGTATTTTGAAAAGCAGATTCTGTTTATGGTATATATTCCATTGATTTTAGGTAAACTGATAATAAGTTTTTTTTTTTTTAATTATATTTCTAAAAACATCTTTTATCTCAATTTGATATTTTTCATCATTTAACACCCCTAAAGAGATGAGATTCACTCTAAGTGTTGGAACATACCTGATATGATTCAGCCTTAGAACTTGACCATTTTCCATCTTCAGAACAATGTTACTAATTCCTTTTATTTGACAAGACTTATTGTTCCCAAGTTTTACAAAACCATCACTAATATTGGAGAAATTAGAAAACCAGCAGATATTGGGACTCATATGAAAAAAGCAGCCTGAGTCCAGAACCCAATTCTGATTAGGCATCTCTACAAAGGAGATATATGTAACTCCAATATTAGCATTAGCTTCCTTATAGGAAGCAGCAATAGCTGAAGTCCCATTATCTGTACTAGGATCAAACTTATGACTGAAAAATTATTTCCCGAGAAAGCATTTATTAGGTAAAGACTTAGAGACATATTGTTTCTGTAGAGTTGCCCATAACTCAGGAGTAGTTCCGGTCTCTCCTATTTTTCTAATGATAGAATCAAATAGATGAAGGAATGGAGTACTCCAGGCTAATTCATGTTGCTCAGTCTTCCTAACTTCAGATAAGGTTCAAGCCAAGATTCGTCAATAGCTTTAACACATTTTAATTGCAACAAAAGAGCTTTCATTTTCTGGCTTCAGACACTAAAGTCTCCTTTGCCATCTCAATTTTGAACATCAATTTTAGTGGTCATGCTGTGTAAACGTGTTACAATTGTATTCAACAAAGTAGACAGGTGAGAAAGCACAAACTGTTTCAATTTAAACAGATAACAAGTAATACAATATATCCAACAAATGTACACAGCCAGAATGTTTACACACAGTAAACAAATATAGGATATGTATGCAGATTTACACACAATTTGAGAATTATATCACATATCAAGAATTCACAGCAGTTCAATAACAATCTATGATAATCAATTCAAGAAATTGAAAGTCACAGCATACACTGAGTAAGTAACCCTGATTCTCTAAGATTATAGGGTTCTCTCAAGAACCCCTAGACAAAGGTAAATCAAGGGGAGTTTTCAGAAAAATCCCTAAATTTGTAACTTGAAAACTAGATATTACCAAGAACTGCATAGTATATATGAGATAATCGAGAAATACCAAGGATCGAAACAAGATTTCAATCAAAGACTTTTTTTCTCACCGTAAAACAACAATAGATCTGTTAGATATAATATTTTCCAAAACTGGAAGAGTCATAAGAATAAATCGTAAGAGAAGCAAAAATTTCAAAGCTCTGATACCACTATTGTCCCAGATTAAACGATTTATGTTGTGATTCAAGTAAGTAAATGAAAATAAATAAAGTAAATTGCAAGAATTGCCAGAATAGTAAGAACACAAAGGATTTTTCTGCCCAAGGCCCCGGAGAATTGCTCAAATCCACTAGAACACCAAATGGTTAGCCTCAAACACAAACAACGCCTCCAAAATACAACACGGTCTCACTAAGAGATCGATCTATTCTCATTCTTTCTCACTAATATGATTTCACTCAGAAATTTATAGATTATTCACACCAAAAATATTGCAATTGAGAGAGAGAGAAGAACTAGGGTTTCACATGAAGACCATTCGTCTACCAAAGGAGTCAACCATCCAATTTATAAGATACAGCCAAACAGTGATGATCCAAAGGTTGTTCATATGCCAGATGTCGACTAGTGATGGCAACGGGGCGGGGCCTTGTCTCGTTTGTATTTTTTTTTCTTTAAATAAAAAATTTCCAATTAAATACAAATTCAAAATTTTATAATCCAAAGCAAACAATACTTAAAATAACTACATCAATATCCAAATCAAGCAATGAAAACAAACAATGTCCAAAATTAAAAAAAAAAACATTGTTCAAATTTTATTTAT
>CAIGRF010042808.1:3845-20179 GCA_903798235.1 Fraxinus ornus | reverse complement strand
ACTAGTATATATATATATATTTGAATAAAACCAAAACTACACCGCTTTCATGAATAGCACTTTCCATGGCAGAACTAGACACACTTGTTTGGTCCCTATTATTTCGAAAATTCGTTTATGTGTATCTCTCTCTTATTTTCAACCACACATTTTTCAATAAAATAATATCACACGCAAACTCAAAACTTGTTCTTATTTTTTAACCTCACGTTTTCCATCAAAAAGAACTGTTCTAAAATGTATTTTCGAGGGAAAATGGAGCTCATACGGGCTCGGAAGAGCTTATTCACATGGATGCCGTAAATGTACATCCATGTCGTGGCAAAATGTTTGGACATAATTTGTAAGTATGCTTGTATTAAATAAAATAAAGTTTGTTAGTAGTTTCATCTTCATGTTTATAAGATGAAATAAGTGACTTCAGACATTGTTATCCACTAATACGCATTTTTCCACAACGTTTAGATCGATAGTAATAATGATGCAATTTGTTCCAAATTTCTACCTTAAGGGCATCTCCAATTGAGACCCCAAAATCGTGCAAAACACCAATGCACCATCCTTTGCATTGTTTTGGGGCAACGAAATAGTGTTGCAATAAATGGTGCAAAGGAAACGTTATCCATCTTGTCCATTTTGTTAGAGATCAAAAAAATTTCTTGTGTTCCTTTTTTATTTTATACAACTTTTAATTCTTAATTTCATTGTATTATTATTATTATTATTTTTTTTTTAAATTTTTTAATGAATTCATTATTTTCGTTAACTAAACATAATTATTTATTATAAATTTATGTAGTAATATATTAAGCTCCTGTCGATGAGGATTAAAATTTGATTTTTAGTAGATTTTGATGTTGTTAACAAATTGTGAGTTCTATGAAATATGTGGTTAAAATTAATTGTTTACTTTAATTTAGATAAAAAAAATTTAATCCATATCAAATAGGGGTTAAATAATTAAATAATTTTTTAGATAAATAAATTGTTAAGAACTAAAAGAAAGAAAGAAATGATAAAAACATGTTCATTTTGTGCAACTTTTAATGTTTGTGTTAGAGATGATTTCTAGTTTGATGTAATGGTTTGAGATGGCCTAGTAAGGTACCATAAATTAAAACAAATCTTTAAAATATAACATTATGCTTCACCTTATGATCATAAATCTGCACTATGTAATCCTCACTAAGTCCATTTTGACCGTTATTTTTATTTAAATTTATTTTCAACCAAATAATTCACAGTTTTTATCAATATTTTAATCATGTATTATTAACTATTATTAAAATTTACTAAAAATTATTTTTTAATAAACCAAATGAGGGTTAAAGAGTAAAGAGTATGCTAAATAAAACAATATCTTCCTCATAAATTGTATGAACTAGGCATGTGTTTGAAATTCATTTTAATGAGATTTTTGGACCCTATTTTTAATGGATTATTCTAGGGGTAGCCGCCCCTCCAGTAGGGGGCCGCTACTTGATCATTTTGAACACAATTTTGTACACAATTTTGTACATGTAGCAAGGTCCATTTTTAATTTAAAAATTGAAGTGTCAAAACATTTGTAAGAATGAGATAAATATCGTAAGTGCCATAGAGATATAATTGACCAATTTACCCTTTTTATGATTGAAAACGTGTTTGGAAAATACACGACAAGGGTAAAAATGGAATTCAACACATTTTACTTTGCATCTCTCTAACAATAGTCAAAGGGGAAATAGTTGTCGTCATTAATTTTGTGAATAATATCAAGGGTCCGTTCGGTAAAAATTAAAATCGGATTAAAATTGAAAAATTAGTCGTTATTGTTGACTTTTATTAGATGAGTGGGAACGGTTATATTTTCAATTTTAATTGGATTTTAACCCCTACCGAACGGGCCTAAATGTACATTGTGAAATTAAGATTTTGTGTACATTTTATTGAAGTTCAAAAAGTGTTACACGGAAAAATGTACGTTTGTTTTATGTAAAAAAAAATAATAACCAATCATATGTAAATACATTGTACAATATCAAAAAGAACGTAAAAAAAAAAATGTACATTGTAAATTTTTCTCTAAATTCAAACAAAGGGGACCCACGTTTGGATAGAATGAGAATGCAAAATGCAAAAATAATGGAAGTGACGCAAAATTTTCTAGAAGCATCCTCTAAAGAGGAATGATTATGCTAAATAAAGCAATATTCTCCTCATAAATTGGATAAACTTAATCGATTTAACAGATTGGATTGGATTATTTAAAAACAGGTGGACAATAATTTTTGACAATATCTTAACTCAGCTAAATTCTCTAGAAGTAAATAGAGAAATATATTCCTCACCCTTCACTCACGCACCAAACCACTTGTAGAACTCTCTAGAACAGTACAACTCCCAAAAGCTCCTCAGTCTCCTATTAATCCTCCGCCAGCTTTGTATTTCAATTACCAATTTACAATCTCTCTTTACGCTTCGTAAGTTAGCTTTTGTAATTTGATTTCGGCGTTGGAATGGATGAAGATTTTGAGATGCCGCCGCCCGAAGGAATGGACGAGGACATGGATCTGCCGGATGATGGTCCGGTTTTGAAGGTGGGAGAGGAGAAGGAAATTGGAAACCAAGGATTGAAGAAGAAGCTTGTTAAGGAAGGCGAGGGATGGGACGCTCCCGAAAATGGCGATGAAGTTGAAGGTGATTGATAGTTAGTCGATTTGTTTATTAGTTATTCAATATGCATTCTTGTATTGTTAATACTTGATTGTTATTTCTTAGTTATTTTGATTGTCTATTGATTTTATGTTTCATCGTTGGCATTTTCAGTTCATTATACCGGAACTCTACTGGATGGTACTAAATTTGACTCGAGTCGAGATCGGGGGACGCCTTTCAAGTTCACACTTGGCCAAGGTTAGAAAATTTTACTGCAATTCTTGGTTCTTCAACGCGGTTGTGTGCATTTTTTTGCTGTTGCTGTTATTGATACTGTAACTTAAGCTGAAAAACTAGCTTGCGAACAAATTAGGTAGTTCCAGCCCGCAATGCATGTTTGGCATTTATAATGTTGTCTTTGATGTGGTGATTATGAACATAAATCAATCTTTTTGTAAGTTGAGCTATAAATGTTAGCATCGTTTGGTTTTGAAGAAAATTAACGTGCCAAGTGCATATGATGTTTCAGAACTGGAATTGTATTTAATACTGGGCAATACATAAATTTTCCCCGTGTTCATGAGAATGCAGAGTAATTGATGTTTCCTGTCTGTTGCTTTTAGGCATACCCATTTTCAATATCATGAAGTTGAACCTTGTTACTCTACGAGTCAGCTGGATGTAGTAGTTTCTGTGGCCTGAGGGAATGGTTATCTGTATAAGGGCATTGATTGAGTGGGAATAGATTCTGTGGTAATCCAGAATTTGTTGGTTTCAGTAGCTTATTGTAGTGGTTGGCTGGTTGCAGTGGTTCTTGATATATGGAGAGAAATAGGTAAAAATGTGGGTTAGGAGGTAACTCGAATGAGGAGAGGAGTATTAGGTAAGTGCAGCAGAATTACTATTTTACGGTGACTGGTTCAAGTTCAGTTTTATGGATGTACATAGTAAAAGTCTTGTTTGGATATTGGGCCACGGTAGAAATATTGTTGGATAATTTGAGTGTTTCCATCATTGGGGAAATTCTTGGAGGTTAGGTAACTTAGACATTGTATGGATGCGCTTTCAATAATTTATTTTTATCAGAAGCTGATGTTATTATTCAAAACTGAAGAGTGTATCATCATATATTCTTATCATCCGGAGTAGAAAGTGGGGAATATATATATTGGAAGAAGATAATGATTGGACTTATTATAGCTGAGAGAAAGAAATCCTGATTGTTGATAACATACATCTAAATTTTAAACTGGTTTTGGTTCATAACGTTTTTATTTGTTTTGGGTTTGGGGGTTTTTGGAGAGAGAGAGAGTTGTTAATTAATTGAACATGATTCAATTTTAAAGAAGCTGGTGAATTTTATGTGCACGAGTGGGGGTAGGGTGTCCTTTGGATTTGCATAATGCTATGTAACACCCCACCAGTGAGTATTAGTGTCATTAAATTATATATTCAATTAAATATGCTAATATGACTTTTTTTACTGGTGTTAGATAGCATCGTACTTTGGATTTTGGTCTGAATTGAAAATAAAGTTGCAGAGCAATAAAGTGGGAGTTCAACAGTTCCTTCGCTTGTGTACAAGTGGAGCTGTGGAGTAACAATACCTGTTGGCAATTCCTGTTTTCTTTTGCCTTCTTTTGGATATATGTAGAAGCCGTGTTATTTTTGTCTCTCTTTTTTTGTAATTTATATTGTGGTTAATAATTATTATGATGAGAAAGTATATAACATGCAGCATCTTCGCAGGACAAGTTATCAAGGGATGGGATCAAGGTATCATAACTATGAAGAAGGGTGAAAATGCCATTTTTACCATTCCCCCTGATTTGGCATATGGCGAGTCTGGTTCTCCTCCGACTATTCCTCCGAATGCCACTCTACAATTTGATGTTGAACTGCTATCGTGGGTCAGTGTCAAGGACATTTGCAAAGATGGTGGAATATTCAAAAAGATTCTTTCTGAGGGAGAAAAGTGGGAGAACCCTAAGGACCTTGATGAAGTTTTTGGTATGGAAAAATTGCCATTGAAGTAAGTGATTGTTGATCCAACATGTTTTTACTAACTGTGCCCTATCTTATAATCCAGTCAAGTATGAGGTTAAACTGGAAGATGGTACTTTAGTTGCGAAATCAGATGGAGTTGAATTCACAGTACAAGAAGGTGAGCTTCTGATATGTTTGGTTGATTAACACTCTTGGTGTATGTCCATGTTCATAAGTAGATACAATCTGTCTTCAGGTCATTTTTGTTCTGCTATTGCCAAGGCTGTGAAGACAATGAAGAAAGGTGAAAAGGTCCTTCTCACAGTCAAGCCACAATGTGAGTACCTTTTTTTAACTCGACAAATGTGAAGCTGAAGGTGAATTAACTTATACAGAAAATCCAAATTTCTTACATACAATTTTATCTACTGCAGATGGATTTGGTGAGAAGGGAAATCCAGCCTCTGGTGATGTTGGAGCTGTCCCACCAAATGCTACGCTGAATATCACTCTGGAGCTGGTCTCATGGACAACAGTTTCCATGGTCACCGATGACAAGAAAATCATTAAGAAGATACTGAAAGAGGGGGAAGGACATGAGCACCCGAATGAAGGAGCTGTTGTAAAATGTAAGCATCTTAATAAATCATAGTAGTTTTATTTCTTCTGACAATCAACCGTTTAGTCTGAAAATATCTTTCTATTTGTGCTTACCAGTGAAATTGATCGGGAAGCTTCAAGATGGTACTGTCTTCATTAAGAAAGGTGATGGGGATAACGATGATGATCTCTTTGAATTTATGACGGATGAAGGTACGAGAGTATGAGATTTTGCCTGCCTTTCTTTGATTTCTATCTGCTTTTTGTGTAATCTTTGCTACTTTTGAGCAGAGCAAGTAGTTGAGGGGTTAGACAGGGCTGTGATGACTATGAAGAAAGGGGAGGTGGCACTATTGACAATGGCACCAGAGTATGCATTTGGTTCATCTGAGTCGAAACAAGAGTTGGCTGTGGTCCCACCAAACTCAACAGTGTACTATACTGTTGAGCTTGTCTCGTTTGTTAAGGTCAGTAGATTGTGTGAACTATAATGTCCAATTCTCTTTCTTTAAGATCAGATTACGTATCTACTTTGGCATCTTCAGGAGAAGGAATATTGGGATATGAATACCCAAGAAAAGATCGAGGCTGCTGGCAAGAAAAAGGAGAAAGGGAATGCATTATTCAAGGCGGGCAAATATGCTAAAGCGTCAAAGACATATGAGAGGGTAAAGGAGTATTGGTTTCCTATATATAAATGAAGCTCTGTGTATTACATTTCTATGTAATTCACCTCATGCCAAGAATTTCTAATGCAGGCGGTCAAGTACGTTGAGTACGAGACTTCTTTTAGTGAAGAGGAAAAGAAACAGGCTAAAGTATTGAAGGTTACTTGCAATCTGAACAATGCTGCTTGCAAGTTGAAACTGAGAGATTATAAGCAGGGGGAGAAGCTATGTACTAAGGTTTGCCTAGCTCTCAATAGACATTTTCTTTTCATTTTCTGCATCGTTAATGAGGATGTTGTATGCATGAAGGTTTTGGAACTTGAGAGTACAAACGTGAAGGCGCTGTACAGAAGAGCTCAAGCATACATGAACATGGCCGATCTGGATCTTGCTGAATTTGATCTTAATAAAGCTCTTGAAATTGACCCTGACAACAGGTAACACCAAGAATCTAGTTCTGTCCTGATATTCTGTAGAGACTTTTTTTATTTTTTCTTACCATTTTCACAATTTAACAGGGATGTGAAGCTCGAGTACAAAGCTCTTAAGACTAAGGTGAAGGAGTACAATAGAAAAGAAGCCAAACTTTATGGTAACATGTTTGCGAAGTTGAAATGTAAGTACGGAACATTAAATTCACCTTTTAATTTTTTGTTTTCTTGAAGACCGTTGCTTATGTTTATTTAATTATGGTACTGCAGAAAACAGATCCAAAGAAGGCAGAACCCATGAGCATTGACGGCAAGGCATAAAAACTCTACAATGCTATCACCTTCTTTTTTATCTTTTATATAACTAAGTAATGAGAAAGGGGAAGGTTCTGTTGAGTATTCTTGTATGGTGATTATTACGAGTTCTTTTTTCACGTGTTTTGAGGTTGAGGAGTTGTGTATGTCTAACAAGCATTTCGATAGAGATTGTTCAAGTAATTTAGGCAATATTTGAATCAATCTTTTTTGAATCCGAATAACCAGTTTGGGATGCAAAAATAAAATCTTGAAGGATCCGGAGGTACATTTTCATCATTGAGTGCATGATATCCATTGAATTTTTTAATTAGAGAACATCTTGTAGGTAAATAACTAACCTCTCGTGAATCACCTCTCTTCTCGAAAGGGGAAGTGTCAAATTCCTTTCTACTGTGGTTCTGTACAATATGTCACTCTACATATTGGATGCCAGTCTCCAAGAATTTTAAGAATGCAACAAGTGCATGGATACGAAAGTGAATAAGAATAGTACATCAATGATATAAAATTATAAATTCTGTAATGGCTCGTTGTGGACTCCTACGTTTCTTATCCTAGTAAGTTATTTCCTTCGCTCATTCACTGTTTTTTTTTTTAAATGTTGATTGCTGATAAAATTCTACCATCTATATCATGAGCAATTGCAGGTTCTTTTAATTATGAATAATACAAACTAATTCGATAAATCCAACTAGAGAGAAGAACTAAGAGATGGAGGAAGAAAATCAATTGTACGAGCCTCCAAAAAATTAGAGCAAAATAAATTATAATGAGTTTATATATCTAATTATATCTAACATATTTTCTCAAACTCATGATGATGTAGCAAAAAGTAGGGAGAGTTTGTCAAGCAAGAAGCGAAAATGATGAACTGGATGGGATTTTGCAAAGAAATCAGCAAGCTGTAACGATGAAGGAACAAAAGGTATAGAAATGATGTCAAATTCCATTCGGTGACAATCAATTTCAATATGTTTCGTACGCTCATGGAACACAGAATTGTGAAAATTTTGAATAGCAATTTTATTATCACAATACATTGTGGTTGGAGATGATATAGAAATACCAATGTCTACAAGTAACCAACGTAACGACACAATCTCAATATTAGTGAACGTCATAGCACGATACTCTTCATTCGTAGAGGAATGAGAGACAACAGTCTGTTTCTTACTTTTCCAAGAGATAAAGGAATCACTTAAAAATATACAAAAATCAGTGGTGGACTTGCAATTAGTGGGGGTACTGGCCCAATCAACATCAGAGTAGGCGCGAAGCACTAAAGATGAGGTCGACATAAATAAAAGACTCTGAAAGCAAGTACGACGAAGATAGCTCAAAATATGAACAACAGTTGCCCAATGAATTGTAGTAGGATCTGAAACAAACTGACTAACAATGTGAACAACATAAACAATATCGAGACGTGTGATGGTAAGATAAACTAGACATCCAACAATGGTGCGATACAAAGTGGGATCAGCCAAGGGTACACAGTTAGAGGACGAATATCGAGTGTTGGACTTAAGAGGAGTATAAACAGTTTTAGCATCAGTAAGATGAGCACGCTCAATAACATCCATAGTATAATTAGACTGAGAGAGAAGATAATCTCTAGGAGAAGAAGCAACTTCAATCCCCAAAAAATAAGATAATGCAACCAAATCCTTCATTTCAAAACGACGAGCCAATTCTGATTTCAAATCTTCCATAGTATACTTAGACTGAGAGAAAAGATAACCTCTAGGAGAAGAAGCAACTTCGATCCCCAAAATATAAGATAATGCACCTAAGTCCTTCATTTCAAAACGCCGAGCCAATTCTGATTTCAAATCTGCAATCCTATCAACATCATCACCAGTAATAATCATATTGTCAACATATAGCAAAAGTAGAATGCGACCAGTTGAAGTGCATCTAAAGAATAGGGCAGAGTCATGATGACTCGATGTAAAACCAAGAGAGGTAATAACAGTAGAAAATTTCTCAAACCAAGCACGAAGTGTTTGTTTGATGCCATAAAGTGCCTTCTTGAGTTTGCAAACATTTACAGGAAAGTAAGAAAGACCAGGAGGAACCTTTTCTTTAAGATTTTCATTCAAAAAAGCATTTTGACTTCCAATTGAGAGAGACTCCATTAACGAATAGATGCAACTGCAATAAGTTTACGAACAGTGGTCAACTTGGCAACATGAGCAAAAATCTACTCATAATCCAGATCATATTGCTAGGTAAAACCCTTAGCAACCAATCTGCCCTTGTAAAGCTCAATTGAACCATCAGATTTGATTTTAATCTTATAAACTTAACGAGAACCAATAACATGTTTACCTGAAGGCAATGTGAGCAAAGCATTCATCCGCCATAGCCTGTTGCCAAAGAGGATATAGAATAGATTCTTTATATAAAGACAACAAAAGGACTCAGAATAACAAGAATAAGCAAAATCAGCTAACTGAGTTGACTTACGAATACGTTGAGGATATCGAGGAAGAGAGGGAGCAGGGACGGGATCATCGATCTCAGACGGTGCTTGGGTGGCCACCGAAGGAGAAGGGATATCATGAGCCAGCGAATAAGATCTGTTTTAGTCACATCATGAGTATTATCAGAGATAGAAAAGAATGGAATGTGTTCAAGAAATATAACATGACGAGAAACGTATAACTTTTTATTAATGGAATCAAAGCAGCGATAGCCCTTCTGTCCCTACCCATAACCCAAGAAAACACAGATAGCAGAGTGAGATGTCAACTTATTACGTTTGACCTCAAGACGAAGAACAAAGCAAGTACAGCCAAAAACTCTTAATGAGGAGTAATTAGGAGGATGCCCATACAATGTTTCAAATGGTGATAAACCTGATGTGTGAGAAGATTGAGTCTTATTAGTTAAAAAAAAAAAAAACAGTGAGAACTGTTTCTCTTAAAAATTCAATGGGTTTGGCAGACAAGTGAAGGGAACAAACAGTTTCTACAATGTACCTATGCTTTCGTTCAACAACATCATTTTGTTGTCAGGTATTAGTACATGAGGTTTGATGAATTGTGTCATCAAGAGCAAGCAATTCAAAGAAATCAGCCGAAGTATACTCTCCACCCAAGTCACATCTAAAGCACTTAATTACAAAAGAATGTTGAGTTTTAATAAGTGCTCTAAAAGAATGATAAACAGAAAGAAAGTCCGATCGTCGTTCCATAATAAAAATATTTCGAGGAAAAGGTAAAGCAGAAAATTTAGCTAATTTGCAATCACTACAATCAGAAATGTCATGAGTTTGTAAATCTCCAAATTGACCCTTAAAAACTAAAAATTTCAAATGACTAGCGAAAACATGTCCAAGGCGAGAATGCCACAAATAAAAACTAGAAGACGATAAATTCAAACGAGAGGATGACAATTCAACACCAGAGGCTACAACGTGTGGTGGTCTCAAATTGTTCAGACCATATAACACTCCTTGTCTATGGCATATCCCAATCAACTTCTGAGATCGATGATCATGTACATGACAAGTAGTAGAAGAAAATTGAACTAAGTATCTAGAATCACACAATTGGCCAATAGAAATAAGATTCAAATTAAGAGTTGGAACACAATAGACATCTGAAAGCGATAAATTATGTGTGTTAACAGAACCAACACCTGCTAAAGGTAATGGTGTTCCATCAACAGTCATAACAGATATAGACAAGTTAGTAGGACGCAAGTCATTAAAAAATTATGAGTTAGACCAAATGTGTTTGGAAGCGCCCAAGTCCAAGATCCATGAGGAAGAAATACCTGAATAACTCTGAGATGACAAACCTATATGAGTAGAGGCTAACATAGCATGTGGTTGTGTGGCTAAGAATTTCTAAAACTGCTCTGCTAAATCAGTCAACATGGGACTGGAGAAAGGTAGTACTCCAAGTAACAACAACGAATATCACACGTTAGATCATTCTTAATGTCTATCTCACAAAAATCCATGCAGCAAATAGATCGTGCGACCAAATGTACATATTAGAGTTCATGGTACTATAAACATGTTACGAATATATAGTAGCTCTATTAAATGTCTATACTTTTAAGTCCAAATAAGTGTATCAAATTAACTTATCAAACACCCTCAAATTTAAATATTTGTTTGTCATCAAACAAAACCATAACCTAATTTAATAAACACACAAACATGTAAAAGGTTTTGGTTAGATAACCTGCCATTTTGTCTCAGAATTGAAATCAATGTATTAAATCTATAAATAGCTTCAAGGTCGTATTATCAAAATTAATATCTAATTTCCCATGCAAAAATGATGTGTGTATGTTTGTGTGAAGAATTAAGTAAAACATTATAAATTCATGAGTTGTATCGATTCCCGACTCTCGATGGTCAAGTTTTTATTTTCATCTCTCGTATTTACACACCTCCAAACTTATACTTTTTACTCTTTTTCAAGTGTGTGATCTAAGGTTGAATCTTTATGCTAACTCATCACCCTCTTTAATTTAGATAGATCTCATTAATTGCTAGTCGATATTTCAACAAAAAAGGATTCTCCAAATTTTGATTGCGTCAACCTCCAAGACTCAATTATGATAATAATCACTTGTCAAAGATCTAATTTTTTCAAATAAGTGTTTAAGACTTAATCAAGACGTGGAATATGTAAATACATAATTATTATTTTTTCTTATCTTATGTGCAGACTTCTCTCCGTTAAGCTTTCTAAATAACTCTTGTAGCGAGTTTTAGACTAATAACTCCAAATTAAGATGATCATAGGCCACCAAATTTTTAGATACTTTTGCAGGCTTAATTAATCGAGTCATAAAGGTTATGAAAATACGTTTTACATTGAACTAGCTTTTTCCCTCTTATATTTTTTATTTTTTGTCATGATTAGTGTAATACACTTCATTAAACACTCATTCTAAAAGTTCGATCCCTAACTTAGGATTTTCACCCAATTTTCATTATAGTGGCCTTAGAGAATTACACAAAAATTTACACACATGGAATCCTTATTCATATCCATATTTCTCCTACAACAGTAAAATTACTCTCAAATTAATCTAAATTTGGTCGAATGATGTATATTGTAGTATTTTTTTATTTTTTTTGGTTTTGTCTCTAAGTTCTACTATTTCAACATATCAAGCATATGAATCAACCCATTACTTTATAATACTAAACTTAATTCATGTGCGCATATAATATTAAGTTTTATATGGATAAGAATCAATTAATCTAAGTATCTAACATATCCACAATTCATAAATTAATACATAATTTCAAATATATTTGCCGACAAGGCTACCTAAGCCACATAAGCACACAATCAACAAGATTTTTTTTTTTTTTTGAAAACTTTAATCTTCTTTAAATTTTATCATTTTTTTATTTTTTATATATATAATAAATAAGTAGAAACACATAATCACGTAAAAAATAAGAAAAATAAAAACTCAAATGTTTTTTCCACCTTTATACTTAAAGTAAACATTGTCTTCAATATTTTAATGTATAATTTAGCACATAAAGGAGCGGGAAAGAAAATAAGAAGATACTCCCTGAATTTTTCTGTTTGATATTGAAAGTAGGTTTTTTGAATCATTGCATTCCATTTTTCAACTTGTTAATTTTCCTCCCGTTCGATATCTCTGTATCTTTGAAAGAAGAATACAAATATAAGAGTAAGAAATGTTTAAAAGTTATAATGTAGTGTGTATGATAACCAATTTTTTTAACATCCCTAAAACCTTAAAAAATGTGTCATTTGTATTTTCTACTGCTTTTCACTTGAATATATGATTTTCTCTTAATAGGCTTATATAGATATGATGGCCCTCTTATTGAAATAGAAACATGCCTAAAACTAATGCACCATAATAGACTATGCCCCTGTTTGTTTTACATTAATTTCATAGGAATATGATTTATTTGACCCTTTTTTTCATAAAAGTGGGGTCCACCATCACATATTGGTCTAAGAATGCGGCTTCAACGTTCTAAATTTTTCTAAGTATATAAAACAAACAGGTATTATATGTAATGCAAATAAAGAAAGCATAAAAAAACAAAAGGGTAAGAAATTGGGTTGCCTTCAAATAAACGCTTAATTTAAAATCTTTAGCTAGACTTTTGCACGAATGCTTTATAGTACTTTGAATGAGTTTGAATGTCCTGTTTAACTTGCTCAATTTGACTTTGTATTTGACTTTGTTCCATATTTTACACATCTTTCAAAATCGTACTTTGCCCTCTTGAATATAGTATAACTTACCTAAATTGTCGATTCGAACTCAACTAAGAATATTTCAATTTCCTCACCGACTTTATCACAAAATCAATGAAGTTGGAGGTTTGTATGCTAATTCCATTTTCTTTGGATGCCACTAATTCATTTTGCTCATTCGTGATTAATTTATTCGTTTCTACATGTTCTTCTTCTTTAGTTTGTTCTCCGGGTTGAATAATGAAGAGATCCTATATTAACATGTTATTTGGCTCATCTAAAATTACTCGTTCTTCAATCTTTTTATATTTTTGGATGGTGATGTCTCCCTTAGCTATTTTATTGTCATCATCTTGTTCTTCATATGGAACTTCGAAGATAACTTTCCTTATTTCATCTGGAGTTGCCAATAACAAACAATTTTTAGTATAATGCAATGTACCACAATATTCACACGTTGTTCTAATCTCCCAATAAACAATAGATTTGATATTTAATCCCTTCGGTCAGCTATCCTTATCAAATACGATAAGTTGATTGTATTCCCCACTTTTCAAGTTCTTATCTGAAGAGGAGTTCTCTAAAGAGTATGTCACCTTAATTTAAGTTAGGATCAATCATTGTGAATTTCTGACCTCTTGCTTCTTTTCATTCCCTGTCAATGTTGCAAATAGAAACAAGTAGATCAATTGAAAACAAAAAGAAAAAAATCAAATAAAGACAACAAATAATTAAAATCAATATTAAATAAAAATAGTCTTTGACAATGGCGTAAAACACTTATTGTCGATTTTTATATCCCGTAAGTTTACAGATCATAACAAGTGATTTAGTGGACCAATGAGCCTTGATATCATTCACACGAGGAATACTATCTAAGAATTGGTTAAATTATTTCCAACTAATTCGATTGAAAACAAATAATAATGTTTGTAATTGCTGTCTAATTATTATAACTAAACTAAATTATCTAATGTACCCAATTTATCGAATTTGGATTTTAAAAGTATGAATGTGGATACTAGGACTTACAATTTTACATATGAATTCCCTTTAATTCGTCAATCAAGATTCATTACTATTGTAGTATTCGGTCGAATTCTTCTAAAATATTCAATCTACTCTTCTCGAGTTCTCATTGAATCTATTTAACTAATTCAATTTCAAATCTCTATGTAAATCAATCTTAGTTAAAATGAAGTATTAGTTCTAAAATTCATCTAATGACTGCAATAATTAGTATATGTATCTTTATACGTTATACTAAATTACTAGTTTTTACTATGTGGTTTAAATATAAAACTCACATCTCGATTCGTAATAGATTTACAAAAGCATTGAATAATTGGCCAAAGAATTTAAAGCATTAAATTCATAAATAAAATCAACAAATATGCACTTGAAGAATTAGAATCTTGAATAAAAGAAATAAATGGTCACATATAGATTACATTGTTCGCACTATCTATGAATTTAACTACTCATAATAATCAAAGAAAAACAAAAAGTATAGAGTTCATAACCAGGTTTTGAAATTTTGATCGTGGAAAGAATTGTATCTTGCACCAAGAATATTCTTCAACCTCAAAGTCTTCAAACCCTAACTTTTGCTCTTTAATCTTGATGATTATGTGATTTTCTATCTCCCCAAATTGTGTGGAACTCCCTCAAAAGTGTAAAAAACTTGTATTTATAATCCTCTCAACTTTTGTGTCAAATGAAAGGTTTTTATGTGTTTCAAAACGGGCAAAAAACGAGCCCAAGATGCACCCAGGCGGCATCCTGTGGCGTTGCGAAGACAGTGTGGTGGCCCTTCGAGTGAAAATCTACACTGCACTTTTTTTAGTATTTTTATCATAACTTTCTCTCCCGATATCGGATTGAAACGATTCAAATTGAGTTGTAAATATAACTCAAATGGCTAGAACTTTATTACAGATAGCTATTTTCTAATTCGAACTTTTAGTAGGTCAAAAATATGTTTCAATATCTGACTGAAAATCTGGAACATTCTTGTGCGGTTGAAAATTGATTTGTGAAAATATTTTGGTCATTCACTTATTCTGACTTTTAATTGCATCCAATTGACCCATAGCATTCTCGAATCCTCGTCGTGAGTTTTGGCATAACTTTTAAATATTTACACTTTAATCCCCAAAGTTTGGATCTTGCCTATTTTTTTGCCAATTTTCATTTCTTTCTTTCAATTTCACTTCCATTCATTGAGTTTTACCTACTAAACGAAATAAAGAATGATTTAGTCTATAATTGTTAAAAAAAAAATTATTAAATCGCTATATTGTTAAGTCCAAATAAGTTTATAAAATACGCTTATCATCAAGATGTCGACAACTTGATCTAATCGAATTTCAAGGTCTACAAGCATTAATAGAAAAAAGGAAAGAATTGCTCTAGACAAGTAAAGGAGGATTCTGCAATAGCAACTTTTCCACAGGAATTCTTGTATCAAGAATACAGGTGGGGTCACATATTACTTTCCTCAAAAGTAATAAAATATGTATAATTCCATCAAGATTTTAAAACTAGAATTATCTTTTAAGTTTAAAAAAAACTTTTAAACCAAATTAATCACACAAAATAACAAGTTAAAATGATTTATGGCGAAGAAAAAAGAGTTAAAACAGATCATTAAATTCTCGTTAACCGTAACAAGCGACAAGGACAACAAATTTATAAAGATATCGGATATAGTTTCCTCTTCAAGCCTTCACTAGTATATATTCTCGTCCATCACTAACCTTTGTGAGGAACAAAGGCAACAAAGTTAAAAAGATGTCTAGTGTTCGCTAAAATAACATATCGCAAGTGCACGGGTCACGTTCAAGTAATAAAGTGGACTTTTTGAGTCCGAATTGTCGATCCCTCGAGGAATGTATACTTTATATTACACGACTTTAATCAATTTAATTCTTACAATCAAGAGAAACACACAAAATTAAACATAAGATTTGGAAAGCTGTAAATAAATTAAAAATCTACAAAATAAGAAAAATACAACTTGGAAATTTCGGAGGAAGAACGTGGTTGAGATTCATGGTTTCGCTTAACTGTCGCATAATTAATTTCCATAAGCCAATTAATAAATTACTCATTTACTATGTTATACTCGATTTTTCAAATTTAGTTAATTACCTCTCTCGAGCGAAATTAACCCTAATTGGTTGGTTAACCTACTATATCTCTATATCGATTAAAATCAAACAACCGCATTAAATATTTGTGAAAGTAGCTCAATGGGTCACCTAGGGCTAATGGTATATCACATCCACTAAACAAACCTAGGATTTCTACTATTTGGTCTAAAATGCACAATCTTCTCTCGAACGATGTACAAATCACTAAATACAATCATATATTGGCCACATAAATGAAAATGCATGAAATATAATAGTAGAAATACATGAAAATAAATAACATAACATTAAAGAGCAAATATTAAAATTAATTAAAAG
>CAIGRF010042796.1:212033-230567 GCA_903798235.1 Fraxinus ornus | reverse complement strand
TAGAATTTTTTCCAATTGCAAAAAAAAAAAAAAAAAAAAAATTTGAAAAGTTGGAAAATATTTTCTCACCAAAACATCAAGAATTTATTTTCCTCAAAAAGGTGGAAAATTTCAAAAGTTGGAAAATATTTTCCCGGGAAAATTTCGCCAATCAAACACTACAAAAGTTGGAAAATGGAAAAGATTTTCCTACTTCCCTAGAAAAGAAAGCCAATCAAACGGAGCCTTAATGTTAATTAACCGAGAATTAATAATAGGGAATTTATACATTAACAAAAGTACGTGTGAAATGAACCTGTCAAATGTATGTACATGTACGGTGTACCTAGAGGTAACTAAATGATTAAATAAATTAAATATATATTAAAAAACGAAAAGTAAGATATCATTGATATAATTGAATTATAGCAGAGTTATTCCAAAAAATGATTATCACTTAATGTGATATTTAATATATTATAGATTATGTTTTACTCGTACTTTAGAATAGGGACGGATCCAGGATTGGATCCAAGACCGGGCTACAAAATTTTAAACCGGGCTAACACGCGAAAAAAAAAAAATTTACACATGAAAAACTGTTGAGAAAAAAAAAACAACAAAAACCTTGCAAAAAAAACTTTTTTTGGGCCTTGGGGGGGGGCTACAGCCCAGCCCAGCCCCCCTATATCCGTCTCTGCTTTAGAACGACCCTTGACATTTTATTGAACTGTTGGTGATTCTAATCATTGGAGAAAAAACGTAAAGGTCCATTTGACAAGGTTTTTAAGAGTAAAAAATTACTTTTGAACGTTTTTAATAATTTTTTGAAAGTATTTTACTTAATTAAAGAGAGCTTTTAGATAAAGCTGATATAACTTTCTCATTAAGTCTGTGTTTGACACCCATTTTGGGGTAAGAATAAATTTTGGAATAGTGATTGATGGAAGAATATGTGGTTAAAAAGTAAGGAGAATTTTTTGGTTTATGTGTAATATTATTTTATTGATAGAATGTGTTGTTAAAATGAAGAAAGAGAGAAAAAAATGAGAAATAGAACTTTTTACAAAAAACAGAGATTGGAGTCCTTATTATATTGAAAGATTGAATTAAATTATTTTAGTGCTTGTTTGGTTATCATTTTAAGTATTTATCTACTATGAATCCTACAAAATGTATAGATAAAAAGTATATTTCATCAACTTAAAAAAGATTAACCTTTGCCAAACATGTTCTAAGGTGGATGATCAATTTGTTATTGAGGAAATAGGCTGAGGACCAATTGTGCAGTGTTTCCTTATTTTGGATGAAGTTTAAAACTTAAAGGGTAATATGGTCCCATATGCAAACTCGAACTGGGGAGTTGGATGGTGGTCCGGAAAAGTGCGGCGGCGTGGGGGATGGGCTTCACACGTGCAACTAGTTATGAACTTGGTGTACTAGGCTAATGTGTCAAGTTGCCACCCAAAATTGAGAAAATTAGGCCAAATACGGTCCAAAAGCTACAAAATTGAATAGTACCATTTTAAAGTAATTAAACAATTTAAAACGTAATTAATACGTCTGAAAGTCTCATACCTCAAAACGTAGAGAGAGAAAAACACGGTGGTGTTTCTTCAACTTTTTCCCATTTTCATTACTGTTACATGCAGAAAAGAGCAGACATGGATGGTGGAGCTCAGTCGACAAACACCTTGATGTCAGGGACGGCACCATCGCTGTATCCAGGCCAGCAGCTCACCAAGCATATATCGGCGCATCTCTCCACCATCGTCAATCACTGGGACTTTCTCACAGTCTATGGCAACTCTATCATCCGTCGCAACTCCTCCACAATTGTAGCCATTTATGGGCAGACTGGCTTCGTCATTTGCCAAGAAGTGCACAGGCCGACCTCGTGGTTCCAAAACCAAAAAGAAGCAATAGGGGTCAGCCCAGCACAGTCAAAGAAACCTCGATTGCCCTAATATTTCTTACTGGGTATTAAGGGAACACGGTGTATGGTGGGTCTCCCCAATTACAATCATATTAGTCTTGTTTCACCATTGTTTTCATTGGATGGAGAAATTTAGGTTTGAAGCTATGGGTAAAGACCCTTTTGTTTCCTTGAAGCTATGTCTGTATATCTAAATATACTAAATGTGGATTAAATTAAAATTATTGACGAATCTTTGACTGAAAAATCAAGTCTTTGTAGTGGGATGTATTCCGTGGAAGAATTTAAGACGGTGCAAATGCAAAATGGAAATTCAATTGGCTGAATATATGTCAGAATGAGTAGGCAAATGTTTTTTCTAGATGGGGTTTAAATTAAATTAATTGAAAAATCTTTGATTGAAAAATCAAATTTTAACACGAAATGTGATATATAAAATCTCGTGGGAACATGCTTGAAAAAACATTTGGAATTGATTTTCTAATTTACACCATTGCACGATGATATGAGATTGATGCTAAGTTGC
The DNA here is from genome assembly GCA_903798235.1 of Fraxinus ornus. Taxonomy (NCBI): domain Eukaryota; kingdom Viridiplantae; phylum Streptophyta; class Magnoliopsida; order Lamiales; family Oleaceae; genus Fraxinus; species Fraxinus ornus. The sequence goes on along the minus strand of CAIGRF010042796.1, from coordinate 228,126 downwards.
ACCAGACTGGAGGCTCTGCTTAGTTGGTTACTGAGGAATGCTAAACCACATCTAATTGTCTAAGGACTTATCGACAATTTTTAATGTTATTACTTGTATATCGGTCTTAAGAGTCCTTCTTTCTTTTGTTTCTTTGAAATGACTTCAACCAAGCTTGTTATGAATGTTTTGTTTTCAATTTGTGTTTTGTCATTTTTTTTAAATTTAACTTTTTGTCACTTTTCCGAATGTTAACTTTTTTTGAATTCACTTTTTTAGTGCTTTGTCACTTTTTTTATTGTTTTTTACTTATTTTTTAAATTTCTGACACTTTTTTAGTGACAATAAAAGTGATATTTATATGTCATTTTTTTCTATTAAAAAGTAATTAAGAGTGACATTACACTTAATTATTTATAAAAAAGTGATACAATGTCCACTTTTATTAAAAAGTGATACAATTCATCCAAAAAAGTGATCGGTGTTTTGTCACTTTCTTTAGTGTTGCCACTTTTTTGAGTTTTTATCATTTTTTTAAATTTCTGACACTTTATTGGATTGATTCCAAAGTTTTGATTGATGTTTTGTCACTTTTTTAATATATGTCACTTTATTAAACTGATTCTAAGATTTTGATTAGTGTTTTCCACTTTTTGAATGTTTCACTTTTTGGATTTTTGTGTCTTTTTATAATGTTTCACTTTTTTCATATCACTTTCTTAAAATTTTTGTCACTTTTTTTAGTAACAAATATCACTTTTTTAATAAAAACGAGATTGTACGTTACTTTTTAATAAAAAAGTAATACTTAACTTTAAAAAGTGATATTGTGTCGCTTTTTAATAAAAAAAAGTGACAATAGTATTTTTCACTTACAAAATATTTTTCATATGATTTTTCAAAAGGCCACTAATTTTAAGGATATTTTTGTAAGTTCACCTTCAAAATTCGCGTCACATTTGAACAAGCAAAATGATGGAAATAGCACAAAGGTTGGACAAATGATGGATTGGAGCCGTCTATTTGTAAAGGACATCTATAGTGACACCACATTTCAATTAGGGTCCATTTGATTACAAGAGTGAAATTTAGGTGGAAGGAAAATGAATTCAGAGAATTGAATTGCCTAGAATTATTTTTTCGAGAATTGTCAATTATTTGTATTTGATTAGTATAATTTTCTCTCGTGAAAATATTGAAATTTTAGATCTTTTGGTGTTTGTTTGACTTTGTTTTACATAATAATTGTTCATTAAAGGGATATAATTTGTTTCAATTAGGGACAAAATTTGTTTTCATTGCCAAATATTTTTTTTTTTTTTTAAAAAAAAAAAAAGAAAACTGGAAAACAAAAAACCAGCACAACCTTTGGAAAACAAATTCATCGAAAACTAGAAAAGGGGTGCGTGAGTTAGAAGTAGGAAAAAAAATTGCTTGGAAAATTTTGTAAATCAACCAGGGATAAAGTTGGAAAAGGGAAGAGATTTTCCTACTTCCCTAGAAAACTTTGCAAATCAAATAGGGCCTAAACTTTGATTAAAAAAATGGTGAAAAAATTGTTTTAGAGCATTTTTTTTTTATTTTTACTTTTTGGTAATGGTAACAAATTTCATAACCAATTGTAAAAAAAAAAATTCACTTTAATGAACAATTTTCATGTAAAATGAAGTCGAACGTGAACAAAAAAGATTCAAAATTTTAAAAAATTTCAAGTGAAAAATTATATCAATCAAACACACTTAATTAACAATTCCCTGAAAAATAATTTCTAGACAATTATTTTCTCTAGAATTCATTTTCTTTTCGCCAATTTTCCACCCTTACAATCAAACGGACCCCAAAGCTAAAAGAAAATGAAACAAGAAAACTATAGTTTGGACACTCTGGTTCTTGTTTGGATTTCTTTGTATATACATTATAATTTAAAAGTCACAATCAAACTTTAATTTTGGCAATATGTTGTGTAGACTTTAAAGCTATTATCCACATATTTGTAACTTGTTTTTATTGCATTATAATTTCAGCTATTCATATGGTTACTTAGTCACTATTTAATAACTGAACTTAAAAATATAACTTGACATCACTAAACTTCGTCAAATATTACTACTTCATAACTGAATTAAAAAAAATGTATCACAATGAGTATTAAAGTATGATTGTGTTATTCATTTATTACTCAAATGGAAAAATTCATTAGGTTCAACAAATGGCATTCATTTGAGTGATGAATGAATAACATGATACATAGTTTAGTGAGCATTGAAATACATTTTTAATTCGATTATTAAATAGTAGCACTTGTGAAGTTTAGTGACCATTGAGACACATTTTTAAATTTAATTGTTAAGTAATAACATTTGACATAGTTCAATATTAAATTCAATTATTAAATCCCTCAAATCGACCTCTATAAAAGAAGAAAATGGAGGAAAAGAAGAAATAGAAATTCAAAGACTGTAAATCGAATAAAAATAGAACTTTTGTTGATGTTCATTATGAAATAAATGGTAGACATTAGTCTTCAATTGAAAGTTTTTTGTTGTCAAGATGGAAGATATACGATGAAAATTGGCCCTAAATGATTCGCGGAGTCATTAAATCCATGACTATCATATCTCCTTCATTGACTATTGCCCAAAGGTAAGTTTGGTTTTTGAATCAACTGGTATCAGTTCACCGTATCTCAAACTTTGCATAAAAAAATTGAAAGAAAGAGTGGGAACGTTGAAAGAAATCGACAGAGAAAAAATACAAAAATGTTGGAATTAATGCTAAAGTAACTGAAGTCGATTTGATTTTTCATCTTTTTTCCCTTCATTTTCTTTAGTTTCTTTTTTCATAGAGGTCGATTTGAGGGAAAAATAAATTGTTGCCACTTCATAATTGAAATTAAAAATATATTTCAATGGTCACTAAACTTTGTCAATGAGTAACACGGTGCACAGTTCAGTGATCATTGTGATACATTTTTAAGTTTAGTTACGAAGTAATAATATTGGCGAAGTTCACTAACCTATACATTTTTAAGTTCAATTATTAAGTAGTAAAACTTGACAAAGTTCAGTAGAATTCAAGTAATTAACCCATTATTCATAATAAAATCCAAACAAGCATGTTTACAATGCTATGTTGTCCTTTTTTAGTTCCTTCTTAGTTCTTCCTTCATAATTGCTCTGATAAGAGAGAGACTATAAACATATTATAAAGTTGTTTATAAATGATTTAAAATATAAATAGATAAAAATGAATGATAGATAAGTATGAAGTACTTTTAGATCTCATGAAATATGATGATGAAAAATAGTTTGAACAATTATAAATTAGTAGCCAAACAGGGATATATTGACATATATGAAGAATATTGTAATATCATCCTTTTTCTAGTTCCTTCCTTCTTAATAAGAGCTCAAATAAGCAAGTTGTTGTAAGCATGTTTGGTAGTTGTTTATAAATTGTTCGAATTATGAATAGATAAAAACGAATTGTAAATAAATAAATAGTAATCGGGAGTCTCATAAAATGTGGATAAATAATGATTTGATCAATTATAAACAATAGCCAAATAAGAGACCATGCTCACGATTTCTAATAGAATTAGGGTTAAATATAGTTAAATAAAATGAATTATCAATAACCTTAAAAATAAAGAAAGTGTAATTATGTCTAGGCTCGTAAGGATTGAAGTTCCACATTATGTAGTTTAAAATCTTAAACTAGAATCGAGATAAATTTTAGGAAATAAAGCAAATTTCTTTTTGTAACTTTCCCATGCATTTCAATCCAAACACGACTATTTTTTAACTTCATAAATTGATGTTATAATCAAATAATTTATGTACCAAAAAATAAAATTAAAATTAAACAATATTTAATAAATTTTATTTATATTTTCTTCTAGACTATAATTAAGGCTTGTTTGGGAGAGAGTTTTTTTTTAAAATCATTTTCAACTAATGTAAATAATGAGTCTCACAAAATGTGTGAATTATATGTATAGTAATTGTGAAGGTGTAAATTAAATTAAAGTTTGACGGTAAATTATAAGTTACTTAGGGTTTGTTTGGCACAACGATTGTGCGTAGAGCTTTTAGTAGTAAAACTTTTGTTAATAAAGCCTTTTGCTGTACAAGTTTTTTGATCAAAAAATATTTATTTATTTTCCTTATTTTAGCTAAACGTAATTATATTGCCACTACAAATTTTAATTACTACACCACATTCTAATCGCACAACAATCAAAACAAATTTTCAATAAATACATCACGTCAAATTTACAATTATATTCCTAACTCCATGAAACTAGAAACATGTCATCATATTCCTCATCTTTTCCCATCCATCCCCCCTCCCGGCACCGGCTCAATAATCTTTCTTGGAGCAGATGATCAAATAAATGGAAGCTGATTATTTACATTTTTATTTGTATTAATTGATGCGTTGACCAGTTGGACGAATAAAAGCTACAATGTACGATTTTACATAAAATGTGTGAAAATTAATTTGAATTAACATTTTCCTGGTAATTTGGAAATTGTTCAGAATTTTACTTTTATGATCTCAGATTTCATCATTTATTTGCCTGTTTTGTGATGGGTTCTTTTTTCTTTACCTTTCAGTTGAGGTTCATACTTCATATGCGTGATAATTTTTTGTTGTTTATAATATTGAATTAGTTGACTATATATATACATTTCTATTTTCATTTTGGGGATAATTTACTTTCAAGTATTCTTCTTTTAGTAGATTAAGATATACTCTAATACTAGTTGAGATTTTCTTGATTTACCTTTTATCCATTTTTGCAGGTGGGAATACGATGCCGTCTAAGTGATTTGCCTTGTTAAATCTCGAATTTGGGTTGAAGGAAACAACACAAACTCGAGATTTTGAAGATTAGAATAAAACCCAATTTTTAATACTTGCATCTAATAGATCAAGAATAGCTAACAAAGAGGGGGGTGAATTGATTTCTAAAATTTTTTCGAAAAATTTACTTCAAATTAAGCGCGTAATAACTAGATAGATTAATTCAAATAGTAAACACGAATATGAAGGCAATAAGTGATCAATCAGATAATATATATAAATGAAATAACGATAAGTAAAAGGATATTGTGTAGGCAAACGATATAATTATGGAGTTTCGATCCAACGCAATGATCTACGTCCCCCGTTACCAAGCTCTCCGACACGAGCAAGACGAATTTCACTATGTTGATTGACTTGTTGTGCAATCCAACATTTTACAAAGTTTTCGGTGACTTGTAGTAATGATCATCAATCATTTTACAACGTTGAACTTTTCGGGACCTCAACACGATCCACAAATTTAAAGAGAATTAAATTTACAAATTGAAACTTCTAACTTAATAAATGATATGATTACAATTAAGTACTAAGAGAGAAATATGTTAACACTTTAATAGATAGCAATGATCAGGGCTGACCCTAGCCCAAGGCCTTGGACCGCAAATATTAAGTTGCCCTAAAAAAAAGCCCCAACTCAAAAAGCCCAATAAAAACCCTCAAATATATATTTCGTTACCATCATCTTCATTCTTCAACTCTCGGTCTCTTCATTCTTCTCGGGACGGCATACGGCTTCTTCGAATCTTCAAGTTCAAGAGTCAAGACTTCAACAATCAACAAACAACGTCAACGGTAAAGCTCGATCTAACACTCCGACCTCCGTTTATACTTTATAATCAATTTCAGTTACATGGGTTTTTTCCCTTTTTGGTATTAAAATTTAAACATGAATGATGAATCGTATGGAGACTTGAGTCTGGAGTTGTAGCATTTAGGAAGGCATATGCTTTGATTTTTTTTTTATTTTTTTTTAAATTTTTTTGTGGAGTTTGAGTTTATTAATTGCCAAGAAAATTTTCTCAATCAAACATACATTTTGGTGGAAGATGGAATTTCATTTCCAAGTTTCATGGAAATGATGCCAAACAGGGCCTTAAATTAAAGATATCTAGCATTTCCATCATCATATTTTTATCATTTGAATTTTTTCCATCACAATCTTATCCACATCAGTCCTTATTTGTCTTCGAGTTTTTAGAAAAGCAACAAAAAAGGAAAAAAAAAAATAAAAAAAATCGAAGTGCAATTATAGTTCCCCCCCCCACATTTCAGATTACGTTAGCAGAAATTTTGGAAGAAACTTGTCATTAGGGATAATAAATATGTTTAATCAATAGAAGGTTGAAATAAAAATATGATGAAATAAAAAAGGCATTACTGATATACCCAGATGTTTCTTCAAGAGTAACATTGTACAAAATGACAAAAATAAAATAAACATTTTTTCGACAGATTCAAAAGTCGTACCAATTCATTTCACAATCGCTACAAAAACTCGGTTTCCTAATAGGTTGGGGACTTCAGCACAAGTTCTTTTTTAACAAATTGCATTTGACATGGGAAATTTTACCAAACCACTTCAATTATTTTATTTCCCCATTAAAGCCAAAGGCCCAAAGCTTTATAATGGACGCTCTGCATTTGAAGACATACCAATGTTTCAGATAGGCTAATGGAGATCAAGATCAAGACGAACACAACTTCTTCAAGGAGTGGGACTCGTTTTCAAATGATGAAAATCATGGTACACAGATGAGGAGAAGTAACTGATGTAACTAAGTGTTCAGATAGTTATTACAAGAAATAAACATTAATCATTCAACATAGTAGGTAAATAGTAAACTATATATGGGAGTTATTACAACAGAAATATAGAACAGCTCTCAAGACAAACGATAGAGTCCTACATCATTCCAAACAGATGAGCTAGACATCAAACTTTGAAAGCAGACTCACAGTAAGCAATAGGAGGACCGGAACTCGACCGTGCTCACAACCTTGAGCTCCCAACCTGTACAGCACATTAGAAGCACTATAAACATTGAGATGGTTTACATTCAGACGACTAGCATACTTGAATCAAAATCTAAGCCTTCAACTACTAGCATATACAAAATAACATCTTCAAAGATAAAAAAACGTTGTGAAATGCACCATAAAGTCAACAACAAAGAAGACGAAGACGGTGGTATACCCGCTCCTGAATAGAAACCAAAAATTTGAACTCTTAATTGAGACTCCTTTTTGGCATTCTTCTAATCATATAGAGGGTAGGCCTTGGCACAATGGTAAGGTTGCTCCATTGTGTCCTAAAGGTTACGGTTACAAGTTAGAAGGCTGCAGGAATGGCCTTAGACCTCCTGAAATTCGTATGGCCTTTTCTATTCTTATTATACAAAGACATTTCCACACGTTTCATTTTGCACAAAGGGGAGAATAAGTTTCACTGGATTAATCCATCCAATCTATGGTAGTGCTTGAGAATAGACTGAGAGTAAAACATTAAGGACAGGATAAATCATTATTGTAGAAATATGTTTAAAATTATAGATCATAAACATTATAAAAATATCAAAAATCAGTAAACAAACATTAGTTAGAATGAGTAACACCAAAACTTACATTAATACTCAACCACTGCGACAAGTTTGAATGCAATAAGCTCAATCATTCTCTTCCACCGTCATCTTCGGAATCCGCCGCTTCTTTAACATCAACTGTGAAGCTGTACTCCTGGTCACACCCCAAATAAGAATCACACATAAAATATAGTGTGTACGGCTTCTTTCCAGCTTCTGCAGGAGCAGTAAAATCAAGTTTGACTCTGGACTTCCTCTGGAGTGTAACCCTTTTGATGGCAAGCAACTGGTTAGTTTTAGTATCACCAACCACAAGCCACCACCCTTCTTCTTTGGCTTTGGGGTATCTAGGAGAATCAACAGGCCCGACCTCTGTCCTCCCTTCAAGATCTCGTTCAAGGGTTACATGCACACTAACTTCTTCTCCAACTCTCACATTATCACTATCCAGCACATCATAATTCAGGTCAATGTTTGGAAAACGGTTACAAAACCTAGCAATATCCATCAACTGTGCGTCTGGCATTTGTAATAGCTCCCGCCTTTCATCATCCTCCATTTCCAACAGATCAAAGACCGTCTCGATTCTCTTACCTGGATTCTCCTGACACTTCTTGGCTAACTCTTTTGTGAAATGTGGAAGCTGAAGAAGCATAGAATCACGCTCCCACATTCCCTGGGTTACCATCTGGCTGACTTCCATGGCAAGAAGGGCGAGGCTAAGCCATCCACTACTAGAAATAACATCAACCATGGCTTGAAGCAGCCTGCTAGCAGAAATGAGTACCTCTTGCTGGTCAGAAGCCAGATTTCCGCCAATTAGTTGCCTGGAGAAATGAGCTTGTAAAAGAGCATTTGCCTTCACATGTGGATCACTGAACTTCGGGTTCTCAAAGGAGAATCGCTGGTGATTGATTAACCTTCTTATCAGCTCTTCTTCACCAGGTCGAATAGGGAGAAGTTCATACTCTGAAGCTGAAGCCAAAATTTCCAGCAGACCCTTCAACTTTGTTTTAGATGTCAGAGATGAACTGAAACGTTCAATTGTTGTGTAGCTGATATAATAATAAGATGCTATCATGCCAAGGTTCAAAGGTGAAAGCAAATAGTCATCTTCAATGGCCACACATTTACTTGCTTCCAGATCACTCAGTGTGTGCTCCACGAGTTCTGAGAGATGATCAGAGAGATGTCTGTGACTAACACCCTGGAGATTATAGTAGTTTGGATTCTGAGTGAGCCTTCGATATAAAAATGTCCAAGTAAGGTAGTCCACAGCATCTTGCTTGTTCTGAATAACTCCCACAACCACCTCCGCATTTAGATTATCATGCAGATAATGATGCAAATGGCTTTCAACTGGAAATGCTTCATCCAAGAACTTTCTATAGTAATCCTTACGTGGTGCATGGCAAAGGATGACACACTTCCCACAGTTATCAACAAGAGGTCGACTGGCATGACCCATCATTTGCAATAAATCAGTGACTGAGTAATCAGTGTGAGCATTTTCCCTGCCATCATAGTATTGTGTTCCCATAACCACAACCAGATGTGCAGACAGGGGCACTCCCCAACACATTGAACTGCTCATAACACATACTTGAATCCATCCAGTTTCAAACAGTGTCTTCACTATATCTTGATCTGTACTGGTCAATCCCTCGTGCAAATAACCTACACCAAATTGAATTGTCTCCTTCAACATAGGTTCCTTGATCCTGGCAACAAAAGGCTCCAGCTCTTCAGACTGTAATAAGAACATTGGTTTTTCTTCACTGTCCACACTCGAGTAGGACATGAGATCCACAGCGGTGAGGCGTGCATGCTTCCTGGTAGGAACAAATACTATTGCAGGTTTCCCATTCTTGGCATGTTGAACAATTGCAGTATACGTAGGCTTTGTCATGGCTTGCATCCTTGCTTCAAAATTAGCAATATCAACACCCAGGATGTGAATTTCAAGAGGCACGGGCCTCACAGTAGGATGAAAATTAAAAAGACCATGTGACGTGGCACCAATCCATTCCCCCAAATCCTTGGCATTTGCAAGAGAAGTTGACAAGGCGACAATGCGAATTTTGTTTTCTTGCTGACTAGCAATGTATCTCATCCTAGAGACTATGACCTCCAAGACAGGACCACCTTGCCCCTCAATCAGATGGAGCTCGTCAACAATGAAGAGACTGACCTGCTGAACATGCTTTCGCTGTTTCCATCGACGAGATAAAGCATCCCATTTTTCGGGAGTGCTGACAATAATTTGACCTTTCTCAAGAAGTTTCAAATCTGTTGCTGTTTCTCCAGTTAACTCGACCACTCTAATCCCAAGACCCTCTCCAAACTTTCTCTTCCAATCTTGGTACCGTTCCTTTGCAAGAGCTTCAATAGGAGCAATATAGACAGCACGCATGACACTTTCAGGTCCTTTCTGATAATTCCTTAGAATGGCAAATTCTGCACATATGGTCTTCCCACTGCCAGTTGGTGCTGCAACCAAGACATTGTCATCTGAGTTGTACAAGATGGTAAAAACCTGGGTCTGTACAGGATTAAAATGTTTAAACTGTTGGTAAAGGGCTTCAAATGCTGGGTTTCTTAACGCGGTCACAGGAAGGGGTTGCAAATCCAATAGCTCTGTGGGAGGAGGATACTTTTCTGGTAAAATAAGATGCCTAAAAGAAACAGGCAAAACTGTCTGTGACCCCAGCCATCTATCTGACACAACATGAATGAAGTACTGAGGAGGCAGTGGCTCATATATGGGAACAGTGAAAATCAAAGTGTGATCTTCATCAATGTACTGTTTCTTCAACATGAAATATTCATGATGAAGAATAAATTCCCCATCATTGTCCTCCACAATAACCCAAAAGGGCTCCACATACCCATGGACCTTGTCATCCCACTGGAAATCCGGTGTAATGGTTAGTTCAACTCTCAAAACCGAGCGAGTAATTGGTTGAACATGTGCTGCCAGGTTAAGCTTCGGAAACTGATGAATAAACTTGTGAAGTGTTCTTCCCATCTTAGGAAAACGAATCAATTCCCCAATCTCCTGTGAAGAGAGATCATAATATCTTTCCCAAGCTAGATCTTTCTTCTCCAACTTCATCAAAATTTCGTTTGGAATTCCACGGAATTGACGTAGAGGTGTCTGCACACTCCACATCCTCTTGCCTATCATTTTGCACAATTTTAAAGCCTTCTCAGCCAACTGGGCCCATCCTCGTTTTAGAACAATCTCAAATAGTGCTCTCATCAGACGTCCAGCACTCTGCAAAAAGAACACAAATGTCAACGGTGAGAACATGCATTGCCATGCCTTTGACTATGAGAAAGTATCTAAAATTGAACAATATATGAAGTAGGGAACTCAAGTAGATGATTGCAATTGCTAGAGACGAACCTGAGTAATGAATACCATGTCAGATGTCAAAGACAGTCCTTCAAGCTTCAACTGTGAAATATAAGCTTGAAGTAAAACATTAATCTTGGCACTAGGCTCCTCGAGACTCTCTTTGATCGGTATGGGAACGCGGTCTAAAAGCTTTGCTAGCTCCATCTTCTCATCCTGTCTCACAGTCACATATTTGAACTCTTCACTGAGGGAGAAGAGACGACAGAGTTCAATATCACCCATGGTTGGCTTCAAATGCTCGTTGTACGTAGATATTGTTCCATGGGTAATGTAGTAGTAGCTGGCAATTCGTCCCAAATCAGTAACTTGGAAATATCCACTTTTCCTGTCATACTTTACCAGATTATTCTTGTCCAGTAAAATCGCAGCTGAATGAATCTGCAAAAGGAATTAACAAAGTGTTCATTAAATAAAAAAAAATTGATAATATTTTATGCAACTAGAATTAACGTTCTGAAGCCCTTGTTTGGTCCCCATTATAAAGAGATTTTTTGGAATAATGTATTTAGGAATAATAATTTTTGGGGGGGTTAAAAAAGAAGGAAATTTTTTTGATTTACACATTATTTTATTGAAGAATGTTTGGTTGAGAAGAAGAGAGAAAAATGTATTAAAATTTTGATGGGGGCCAAACAGGGGCTAAATTAACTTAGCACATAAGTTCACGAACACATTTCAAATCGAGAACATTGAAACAGAGCAATAACTAAGGCAGCCTATTGAGCTTCTGTTTTCTAAGGGGGAACAGAGATCATATCATGGTGCTGGGGGGAGGAGTTGTTCATGCAAAAAGCATCAGGTACCAAAAAGGGAAATACGTAGAAGTCAAGTTAAAAGAATTCGAGTCATAGCTTCTGTATTCTTTTTTGTTGTAAAAAGAAATTCAACAAGGCAACAAAGAACAGGAAAAACATAGAAGCAAATAGAATGTGCATGATGCTTACGAGATCAGCTCTCCTTTCCTCCAAGGTTGGATCTCTGTTCACAACATCAGGTGCCAAACCATAAAGAGTAGGATTGCGTAGCATGCGAACACAAAGATAAGTATATACAAGCCATTTGCATGCTTCCCTAGCATTCTGCACAGTTCCAAGAACAATTTCTGCATTCAACTGATCAGCCAATTTAGACACAAACTGACTTTCAATAGGAAGCTGCTGATTCATCAAAGAAAGATAATACTGTAGTTCACTATGTCCAGTTATAATAATTCCTTCCCCATAGGTGTCATATTGAGGCCTTCCAGCACGGCCAAGCATCTGCATAACATCTAGAGGGCTCAATTCAGTCCATGCCCCTTTCTCAGGATTGTAAATTTGAGTGCCTTTAATAATCACAACGTGAGCTGGCAAATTGACACCCCAAGCTAGAGTTGCAGTAGAAACCAACACTTGTATGTGGTTATCAGTAAACAAGTCCTCAACAATTTCACGATCAGTTCTAACCATCCCAGCATGATGTATTGCAAATCCATATGGCAATAGGTCCTTAAGATCGTTATTCTTCACTAGTTCCGTTTGATTCTGAAGAAGCTCACGGCTGGCACTATCCTCTTTCAAGAATTTTGCAAGTGTGTCATTAGCAAGGGCAGCATCTCTAATTGCACGAGCTGTTTTGGCTGTCTCCTTTCTCGAGTGCACAAATATGAGCACCTGATGCTTTCCAGCAACACTGATCACCTTTTCATAGCATACATCATTCATCAGTTGAAACCTCTGTAGTGGCTTCTTAACTGTGATCCCTATATACTGCTGAGCCAGAGGGACAGGTCTGTAGCTATTGTCAAAATGGAAGAGCCCTTTATCTAAGTTAACTCGTAAAAATATAGCCACATCTTCATAATTAGGGAGTGTAGCTGATAATCCAACCAGACGAATATGCTCTTTTGTGGTTTCAACTTGTCGAACAGTTCTCGCAACAATACTTTCTAGCACAGGACCTCTATTATCATGCAGAAGATGAATCTCGTCAATGATGAGAAGCTTCACAAGCTGGGTATAGGTGCGATCACCTGATTTTCTGGTGATAATATCCCACTTCTCAGGGGTTGTCACTATAATCTGAGTTTCATCAATTTGTTGACGAGTCAGTGTTTGGTCTCCACTCAGCTCTTTAACCTGGACACCATATTTTTGTAGCCGATTAGAAAGATTGCCTACCACTTCAGCGACCAGTGCCTTCATTGGTGCCACATAGACAATCTTATATTTACTATGATCAATAGTCCCATCTTCATTCATATTCAATGCAAGCTGCTGAAGTATGGTGAGCATGGCAACATTGGTCTTTCCTGACCCAGTAGGTGCACACAATAAGATATTTTCTGCACTGAAGAGAGCAGTTTCATAAACTTTACTTTGGACCCTGTTCAACTCTCTCATCCCTTCAAAAGCTGCTTGTGCCCAGTCTGGCATTTCAGATATCTTTACAAGTTTTTCACCCGCAGCCAATGGCTTTGGCTTCAAAGCAGGTACATGAACTTCTTCATAACCTTTCTTATGATTTCTATAAGATCCCACTGGCAGCTCACACTTCTTATTTGCCATTAGCAAACCACCTTGGTGAAATGCAAGGCTGTCAAGATCAAGTATTTGCCCCTGCCCTTTCAACCAAGCACCATCAGCATCTCTATCAGCAAACCCCCTGCGTTCTCGGACACCATCTTCACCAGTCTCATCTTTCAGCCGTCGAGCCTCTTCCCTAATGCTTTTTTCCAAGTTCTTCTGCCTCTCTTTCGCAGTCGCCCTAGTAGCATGCAACTGCTCCAGAATTGCAGCATGATCTGGTCCCAACCCAATCATTTCCTCTTCAATCTTCTTCCTCTCCTCTTGATCTTCTGCCCTAGCCAAGCGGGTACACCAAACAACCTTCAATCGGTTTCGCAACAAATACTTGATGAGACTAAACTTATCGAACTGCAGATGCACCAACAGCTTGGTCTCGACTTCGCGATCATCACCTTCAGCAAGAATTTTAAGAACCTCTTCTGCAAGCCTCTGACTCTGCTGCGGATCAATCTGTTGATCATAGGCCTGTGAAATCTTCCTTTGAAGCCAATAAGCATCAATGTCCTGAACATTTAAGGTCATTCCCTCTTTAGCTTCATGTCCCTCATCATCATCAATCCCACCGCCCATCTGCATACCACCAGAACCATCTGCTTCCATCACGTCATCTTCCTCCTCATCATCCTCTGGTACCATATCCAGATCACTCTCTTCCTCCTCCTCTTCGTTCTCCTCAAACTCAACAGCAACTCCAACATCATCATCAAGGGCATCATCACCATTAACAGCAGCATCGCCTCCATCGCCACCATCTTGATAATCAGTAATGAGCCTACCAATGGACACTAACTGATCAAATATATGGTTTTGGATGGGGTTCAAAAGTTTTTCAATTTCCTTCTTCTTGTCAGAAGTCTTGATGCTCTCATTTTTTAGAACTGCTAAGATCTCATCAGCAGCCCCACTGACAATATTCAGAGGCTGCCCACCCAGCTGCTGCTGAATAACACTGAGCATGGCCTCGTACGCAGCCCTGGTCTCTTTAGTCTTAGGTTGATAAACCCCTTCCTCCGTAGAAGTGAGAACACTTTCCTCTTGAAGGCGTCTCCTCTTGCTCTTAGGGGCAGCAGTTTCAAAAACTGGTTCACGGTCCTTTTTCTTTTTGGACTTCTTGAGTTTCTCCTCTAATTCAGGAGGTTTATCCCTGTAAGCCCGATCACCAAAGGATTTAGGGTCTATTTTCCCCCAAAGAGACTCTGGCTCCCCGGTGGGCTCATGGGTGTCGCGGGGGCGAGAGTCGGTAGTCAAAACAAGGCTCGAGTTTGCCCGATATTCATATTGTTTGAATCGGGCATGGGCCTCTGCACCACCACCAGACTTCTGATTGCCACTACCCGGATGAGACATCTTCAATCAGAAGTTAACCAAAACCCTGAATCAAAACAAGCAAAATAACCACAATAATCAGTCTAAAGCTAAGAACTCCAGTCCTGAAATCAGTCTTGTAATCCTAACAGTGTAATGCAAGAGAAGCTGGAAGAATCAATTTATAAATTTAGCTAGATTGTGAAAATGGGGGGATGATGAAGGAAAAATATAAAGAAAATAAAACAACAATAAGTAGCCCTAGAATGGTTGTGCGATTCTAGATTGGATATCATATCTAACTTCACATGTTTCTATTAGCTGATCCTTCTATCGTATTCATACAGATTTATCACCAAATAAACAATTTTTGATTCATATCCAGGCGTAGTTGTATACAGACTGATGTCAATGGAACTTCAAAAATACAAAAGATAGAAGAAAAAGCAACAGAAAACGACTAGAAGATAACAAAAAATAAGTATTTTCCATAGAATATATCCTAATAAGTAATAACATAGACCATACAGAAATTATAGTTCAGTTCCAAACTTTAAAGGGTCAGTGATTTAACCAAAAAAAAAACTCCATTAAAAAAGAAAGAAAAAGGGTCTGGAGTGAAGAACCGAAGGAAAACAAAAAGCTGAAAATCCCAGCCAAAAAATACATACGAATACGATTATGCTTAACTGATTGAGTGTCACTAAGGAAAGAAAAATAATTTTTTTTATATAAATAGACGGGAGTCACTTAATCTATATTCTGTTTGCAATTTGGGTGGCACTCAATTAAAGTTAAGAACGATAATAGACTCTTCTCTAGGGTTCTTATAATCGAATCGCTAATAAGAACAAGTAGACCATTGAACATAAATGCAACACAAAATGGAAATGGAAAATTATACAAATTAAAGACTTAACAGTACATGAATCAATTACACTTACAGATGCATATGTCCTGTAGAAATTTGAAGATGAGTATGGCGGCCAAGAAATTCCCTTTCAGTAAACCGACTTAATGAAAGGGGTAATGAGTTACCCGTGTACGAGTGTGCGTGGAATATTGTAAGGGCTCTTATAAGCGTGGAATTGGGTGGGCTTCCTGCCACTGTTTTCTAATGGGGCAGAGCCTAACTTACTGGGCCATGTTTTGAACTAAACTCGTATTAGAACTGGGCCTCCGGCCTACCTTTTCCGATGGAGTTGGATCTCATGTTACAGGGTCTCGTACGAAAATTGGATAATCTAAGTTGGGAAATTGTAAAAAATCAGGGATTTAAAGTTTAGAATTCAAAAATTAGGGACTAAACTTTATTTTTCAAAATTTAGGTGATATAAATAGTCTAACCCTAATTTTTCAACAATTTCCCT
>CAIGRF010042796.1:196533-208011 GCA_903798235.1 Fraxinus ornus | reverse complement strand
GTCATAGACACCTAATATTTAGTCACAAATCAGCCAAATAGTTGGTCACAAACGACTAAATAATTGGTCACGTACACCTAATTGTTAGTCACAAACACCCCACCTGTCACACCACCACACAAAACACCACCCGCCTCGACTAAATAGTTCCTCACTCATATCGGCTTCGTTGCTCCATTTCCCAGTTCTCACTGTGTCCATAGTCTCGAGTTTGTGTTGTTCATATGCAGCGAAAACTTCTTCATTATACTCCCCAAATCCAAGATCCTGTAAAGCATTGAGTACATGTTCTTGTACAATTGTTTTCCTCTCTTCCCTGTTACAAACTTCATTGGATTCTGATGAAACAAGATTAATAAACTCTACACAACATTCAATCAAAAGATCCTGGGCATCTCTTGCAACACGAACATCAGGTGGAAGCATCTCCTTAATAATTTTCGTCATAGTTGCTTTAGGAAGCGAAGCATCCTCTTTTGTTTTACCAACATTATCCATGGGTTCCATTGTTACTGGATATAAAAGACTGAGAATCGGAAAGATAAAGCTTTAAAAGTAATAATTAGTCGAGAATCAGCGAATTGAAAGATGTTAGATTGAAAGTGAAGCAGCTGTCGTTAGCCGTGATCGTGACCGAAGAGAGAGAGAGAGAATGAATGTGGGGTTTCTTCTCGAACGATTTTGGGCAATGAAAAGTTAGGGTTTGGGTGAAAGGAAAATTGATTTAGGGATTATATTTATTGATACCTGATTTATGAATAATGAAAGTTTGCACCTGAATTTTGAACTGTATTATTTAAACCCTAGCTTTTATGTAATTTCCTCTTAAGAAATTGATTTACGATTCCTAAAGTTTGGGCCAATACTTTTTGAAAAAATTGCAATATTAGCCCCTAACCTATTCACTTAGTATTAAACAATCTTCATTCTAATTGTTTTTTATATTCAAGTCCCAATCTATCATTTCTACATCACTGAGGTCCCCAATTACAAAATAGGTTTAAAATACCATCCATATGCATTTGTGTCTCGCATGCGAGTTTCTAGGACAAAAATGGATATACGCATATTAATTCTCATAAAGAAAAAAAGAAATACAAAAAGTAAAACAACCTGTCTATCATCACCACGAGCTCAACAATATGCACCAAGACCACTTTGGAGTCTTAATTGAATGTCACAAAATCCTCCTAACAAAGCAAACAACTAATCATCCATTGACACAATCGTTGAAAGAGTGGGAAAGGCTTAAAAAAACATGTTAAATAAAATATATAGAGATATTAATAAATATTTCTTAAAGTAAACAAAATGAAAATCCAAAATATAGAATTTTGTTGTGTAAATTTAAAGATACTCTCTATTATATATAAGATGATCTCTATAATAGTCTCTTAAAGATAATCTTATAATTCATTCGGACAGTTTTGCACCATATACAACACAACACTAAAGAATATAAGTTAGACGATTGAAATTATGGGCAAAGTTTTGGCCCTATACACAACACAATCCTTTTGAAAAATTATGAATTCCACAGAATGTGTGATTGCAAAATAATTTTTAAAAAACATCTTCCAAACAAACCCCTATTTTGGCCCTATATCCATGATAACCCCGCATCCCAATCCAACGCCCCTATCTCAATTAGCACCTTCATTCATATTTGACAAATCTTAAATTATAATTTAAATCAGTCACATATTTTTCACAGAACAACTTATTATTCACACATTTAGTAAGATTCACAACTTATAAGCACTTGAAAACAGCATCAAACATACAAAAATCCTTCTAAAAGTCTAGTAAAAGAAGCACTTGCAAGTTGCAACTTTGGAAAAGTTCTTGTTCACATCTAAATATTCAAAATGCTGAACGTCCTTCGATTCAAGTCATGAGGATTGTCTTATCTCTTCACGCTAAACATATTATCATCAAGGGGTTATATACTTTGTTTGCTATTTTCTGTTATATTTGGAAATGGCTCAATCCAAGGTGATCGGTGATGGATTCTTGGTTTTGTTGTTCATGGACCTTGTCTTTGTTGCTAGGTATGGGGAAATGGCTCGAGGTAAAGGAGAAGGTTGATCAAGCCTTGGCTCGGGTTCAGGTTATGGCTGGGGACAGATCTGGGAGTGGCTACGGATATGGGTGGTAGTTTTGGAAAGGGTGGAGGGGGTGGCTCGGGTTATGGATTGGGAAGCACTTCTGGAAATGAAGTTCTCATTGGCTCAAGGAGAACCAATGCAGTAAAACATTTTTCATTTATACTATTCAATCATGGGCAATTCTAATTTCTGGAATATATTAAGAATGAAAAATCAAGAATAAGTCAAATGTACAACAAACTATAGCTGTATAGCTGCTGCTGGGAAAAAAAAAATAATAAATAAATAAATCTGGCAATATACCATCAAAGTTTACATGAATCAATTATAATTCATAGGATATTTGGGATGCATATGAGATGTTGGTCCTTCGACATGTCTACTCAAGCATAGTAAATGTACTTTTATTTGCCAAAGAAAAGAGACGAGTACAAGCCAGCTAGCTGTAGTCATTGCATACATTGAAAAAATAAATTAAATATTCACAATTAAACATCGATGCATTCCAATCATTTGGTAAAAGTCATCCGCTTATCTCAGAAACCCGATTTCACAAGTTATTCCATGCAAAAATCAGTACGGCATAAACAGACTACTAGAGAAAGAGTCCCTCAAAGAAGAAGGCAACTTCCTCAGCAAAATTGGAAGGAGCAAGGAACCGGAAGGAGTGATGACTTCTATACATGTATGTTACGTGATATGACTTATTTCTGTAAAGGTTTTCATGACAGCTAACTAGTGCAAAGCTGTTAACAAGCAAAGTGAAATTCAGACTCATAACACATGTACTGGTAAAATGGAAAACAATAATTTTATCCATCGTAGCATGATAGAAACAATTGCAACATTTGAAGAATTCTCAAAATTTCATTCTCAATCCTAAGATTTCACAAATATGCTTAGCACACCAAATTTCAACCAATGGAATGATTTCTTACATTTGGTCAATAGAACCTATATGATGGCCTATCCCCACAATCTTATTTCAAAAAGATTTTATGCCATCTTGATGCAGTGCTTTCTTTGGTGAAACTTAATTCTTGCCCGCCATTGTATGAATTTTCACAATCATAATAAGAGAAATAGATAAGTTCCAACAGTTGTCCAAATACATAAAGAAATTGTTAAAAGACTAGATAAGAACAGTGAAAACCATTCCATCACCTCTCAGAAACTGAAGCAACTTTCCGAGATATCATGGACTCAGCTACATGGATGGCTCTTTGGGGCCCTGTGATTGTAACTTTCCTACAAAAGGAAACAAAGGTTTCAAGACAAGATTTTTTTGGTATCTAGTTCTGCTCAAAAAATAATCTCATACCTATCTGATGTCCCAGCCATGAAATCACCCCTATCAGATATCTTTATCCTAGCCCCACTAAGCTGCAAGTAAAGAAGCATAAGGTTGGAATCAAGCCAATACAAAATGTTTCTCAACCACCTCATGTAAAAGCTTAATTTTTTAATGAATAACACATTTATTTATTTAAATTTAGCCTTTAGCATGCCCCTCACATGGAGCATAAATTCGTCTTTTTATGAAAGGTTGGACACGTGCACAATTTTCATAAAAGATGCCACGAGTTGAATATATCATGTTGAAGCACCTCTCTAAAAGCTTGAGCTGTACTAGAGGGACATTTATTTAGTTAAATTTAGTCTTCCACAAGAAATGAAACCTGCCAACAAACCTGGCTGATCTCCGTGAGAGTCCTTCCACCACGGCCCACAACTAGTCCTATATGCTCGTCTGCAACACCAATAGTCACAGAACTACTTCTATCTTCCTACAATACCATGTACCTTCAGTTAAACGTATGCATATATTCATACAAAAAATTTAAATTATTAATACAATTTTATACCAATCCTTGTGCACTTTACAATGGAATATTATTACCTTCCAAAATGATAATTATATTAACTACTATGAATACAAGATGGAATGAGAACCAAAAGGCTCATCTCAAAAACCCGTTAAATTTGGAGCAGTGGTGTAAAGAGGTATGTTTAGAGCCACATAGCCTACATCTTAGTAAATGACAAGAATATTTTGTAGTTAAGTTCAGACACCAGATATGCCAACAAACAATGCAAATACAAATAATGCATGAGTAAGGCTTTTGTTTAAAGAATAAAATTCCAAACCAACATTTTGGCCACAACACAACTAGAAAATAGCATAGTCAAAATGTGTGAAGATCATTATAGACCTTGTTCTGAACCCGATTGTTCTGATACTTCCCTTCAACTCCATTTGGTCCATAGTTCATCCCGTTGTATGCCACTGCTGGAAATGGTCAGTGAATCACTTGAGTTCATTACCATAAAGAAGCAACTTAAATCGAAAACGAAGCATGCACTTTCCAGTTCATTTTCTTATAAACACCTTTGTAATTGCAAAAACTATGAAGCATAAATATCAATGAAATAACTCCAGCATAACGTGCAAAAGTTCTGCAAAAATTTATATGCTAAGTTGAAAGAAAAAAATCTTATGTGCTCACCAATCTCTGAAATTTTCGCATTTTATGAATGAGAATAGTCCCTCCTTCAGTAAAAGGCATTTTATCACCAAGCATTTGGAGTCAGAAAATATATGAGATGGATTTTTCTTACTACAATGCTCCATTTTCATCAACTTTGTTGAGAGCAACAACTATGTGAAACTTTAAAAGAATGAACAGTCAGAAATTATTTATTGACAAAGAGAAGGCATGTAAGTAAAGTGTGCATGAGAACGTGCCATTGCTCCAACAATAGGGTGTGGGAGCTAATAGGACTGATTACTGACTAGAAATTAGTACCTGTGTAAGGGAATGGAGCACTGGCAGACTGTTGATAATATTGGTCTTCTACCAATTTCAGAAAGATAAGCTCGATGGCCCGCATTTGGCCTCCTAAAGTACCAGTCACCGTTACCAATCTATCATGCAACCCAGGGTGAAAATCATCCTGGGGAGATATCTTTATGCCAGCTTGAGAGTCCTCGATCAATGACCTGTTCCAACAGTTAAATAGAAGTTAGAACTTAGAACAATAATCATGAAGAAATAAGTTATCACACTAATTAAGAGACATACGATCCAGTTTATTCCAAAATTTGGACTTACTAAATGCATTACGGAGCAGGAAATGACGTGATTGTCCATCTTTCTTTTCTTATGGAAAAAGATCGATAGCAGAAGCTAATTTTGTTATGCAATTATAGTTATGTTTAGAAATGCCAGTGTGATGAAATTCAAATGATGTATTGGGTTTGCTATTATATAAATTAAGAGGAGAAGTTTCACCTCCAAATATAAAAGAAAAGGACGGGGGGGGGGGGGGGGGGGGGTGCGAGAGAGAGAGAGTTATAATAACTTTCGAGACAAAACAAAGAAAGTTGAATTTGAAAACACTTAGAAGGACACCAATTTTACAAAAAGTTAGGCCATTCTATTCAAGTTATATGGCATGGAGATCACTGATTCCAAAACCATAAACTGGTAACAAAGTAAGGGACAAATACCCATTTGTTTCCAATATTACATGCAAGGGCTAACAGAGGCATTAAGTGTGCCTTGGTAATAAAAGACAGAAGAATAAACACATGCATTGACAATCACTCGAGCAAAAGTTCGGAAATTTTTTTAAAGAACTTCCATATGTTAACAAGAGGCAGCCCCTTCTTCTGTGTTAAAGCTCAAGAGACTTGATGAAAGCTCGACCATGGAATTCGAAAAAATATTGTGGCCACCAACTGTTGGAAGCCAAGGCAGCACTTCACTGAAGTACATGATGCTTCTGGAAGAAGTAGTAGCAAATTGCACCTTTAAACAACTATAATTTTCTATTACACATGTTGAGAACTTAAAACCAAGACAGAAAAAGGTCCAGAAAAAGAAAGATAATAAATCAAATACATCCCTCCTATAGGTCAAAAATATGATTATAACTTTACAGCATCCCTCAACATGCGCCTGTATCTCAAAACCACGCATATATAGACACACACACAGAGGATATGCACATTCGTGAAAATGCACAGATGTAGAAAAATAAGGCCTGCTATGCAAGATATTTTTGACAACCTGAGCCTGCAGGTTGTCTTCCAATGCATATAATGAAGGCTAAGCCTAGAAAGTCACTGCCTAAATTAGCCTCCATAATATTTAACAAAAATGACCCTTACTGACATATCAAGAAATAATTTACAGCTTTCTGATTAAAAGTGATATTCAGTGTTCAAGTGTGTAAATAGCAGAACATCAATCAAGCTTATTTAATAATATCAAATACATAAAAATAAATATATATACAAATGAAGACGGGAAATTCTTTTTGAAAAATAGACATTTTTTCTACAAATCTACAAAATGCTCCATTAGACGTGTTATTTATCTAACAGGCCCAAAAAAGGACCCTTTTTTAGAAATTGCTGATATTTTTACAAGAATGAAAAGTGTATTTAGTATAATGTCTAAAGGTACAGTAAATCAATTAATACTTTCAGAAGTTAATTGGTCATGAAGTAATTTCCAAATAGTTCGGAAGAAATAAAGAACAAAAGAAAGTATTAAAATTAATTTGACATTTAATAACTAATCTGATGACTATGCATGTGATGCGACAACCTATCAAGTCTATTTTTCATATATTAATGTATCATTAAGAAAGACAATATGATAGAATCGTAGAACTTGCTTTTCGCTCTTAAGAATTGAACTTCCAGCACCTAAATAACCCCTTGCTTTTCGCTCTTAAGAATTGAACTTCCAGCACCTAAATAACTCCTTGCTACCATTAGAAGCCAATTGTTTGATCTTCTTTTATGTTATGCTACATTCTCCTCTTATGACTAAAGGAACCAAAAATAATCACTAAAACAGAAAAGAACATGACACTGGACCATTGAGATTTGAACATATTTAACATCAGCAAGATGACAAATGAAATATGTGGAGAATAAAGGACAGTGAGATGATAGGAGGTGTTTCTCTAATGGGGAGCTAGTAACTTTGCAGAGGATGAGCACAACAGTTAAAGAAGCAAGATTTGAGAGTTATTATGGATGGAGGATTCACCGCTCTGCCAATCTTTGTAATGTCAAGATTCTAATTTTTTTTATTGGAAATTGATTACAGAGTTATTTTTCATAAATTTTTATATACAGGTATTAAACACCGAAAAAAGTTCTGTTTGATTTTCTTCTCAGAGGTGTGCAGTTTCCAAAACTCTGGTTTTGGGTGTCAAAAAATCAGCTCCAATCATATGATCTCCACAATCAGTTTGTTGGAGGCAAGCTTCGATTCTCTTATTTTTTCTTATTCTCAATAGAAACTGAAGATATTATCATAGAGAGAGAGTGCATGATTAGGGGACAAGCAACGCACAAAAGTTTGAATAACGGGAATTTTATAATACAAATTAAATCAAGGAAAAAGGTACTCCACTGTGATACAAATTTGTCAAAGTAATCTGTTAAAATTTGGGGGTCATCTTAAAATGTCAACCTTGTTAAGAGGAGTAGTATAACATTATTAATTGGTTTGTGTCAACATCATTTACCGATGTGGGATATATATCCCTTAACACGCCCCGCAAGATGGTGACTCATTTGAGCAGACCAAATCTTGAAATCCATGTACTCATTTTAGAGTCTTAACGGGATCGAATAGCTCATTGAAGCATAATGAACTCTGATATCATATTAAGATTTGGGGGTCCATCTTAAAAGGTCAACCTTGTTAAGAGGAGTAGCCCAACATCTTTATTAATTGGTCTGTGTCAACATCATTTACCGATGTGGGATATATACCCCTTAACATATATATCCCTTAACACAATCAATGAAAAGCCCTCCAAGACTTTAGACACGGTGAAGCCATAAAGATTACTAGGTACGATAACAAACGGACATGCTTGACTCATTCTTAAAATTCCTCGCAGTTCATTTCTTCCAAGTGAAGTAGTGAACAAAGTAACTGCTCACCTCCACTAGACCTTATCCTCCCTATCACATCAAATAAATTCTCTAAAAATCTAAAGTAACATAACGTGTTAACCAAACGTTGACTGCAATTACTACTCAAAAGTGAAAACATTGACTATTAAATATTTTTACCCTCTTATTATCTAGTAACACCCAAAAAAAAAAAAAAAAAAAACTAATTAATAAGGAAATCAAAATCTAGAAAGCAGCCATTCGGCGAATAAATGCAATAAGTAGGACTCTTACTTTATGATGGATCCACCCTTTCCAATTATTCCACCACAAGAGCTGTTCGGCACTATCAGTCTAATTTTGGATTGTGGCTCAACATCAGCGCCATCTTCCACATAAAACTAGCCCAAAATGAAATTACATCTCTTAAATAATATTTTTAAAACCTTCTTAAGAAATATGGTACATATCATTTAACTTACCTCATCCAGCAATTTAGTAAGAATGAGATCAATTGCCTTCAGTGTGTCGTCAACTGTTCCAGAAACCATGACGATCCTATCAGATGTTCCCGGAAAATACTCAAAAATGCGTGACAACTGAATGCGTGCTCCAGATTGTGACTGGAAATCATTAACAGTGGAGCCACCTTTTCCAATAATAGAGCCAGCTTCAGCATTTGACAAAAGGAACCTAAGATGAGTTGTCCTCTCCTGGTTTTCTGTGCAATAAATGACAAAATAAAGATATAAGAAAGTGTTAGATGTTGCGAAACAAAAACAAAAAATCAGAGAAAACGATCAAGAATGTTGCATGCCTGCATACATTAAAAGAAAAGAGCTCATGAGGATTATATGTTCTTTGTTCTCGATATGCAGTAGAATTGTGCATCTTATTGCATACATGCTTTGAGTGAAATCGCTATAATTATACTGAAGCCTTTGAGTTGAGCAAAATGATGATACCGACATTACTTATCAAATAATACATCATAAATATCTGCATAAAACATGATGCCATCCATTTATGTCACGCCTTAGTGACAAATCAGTAAGTGCCCATACACTAGCCTTCATATATTTGTGAAAATGAGAAAACCATAAGTTTAGTCCTGTTTTCAGGTGAAAGCCAACACTGGGTGAAACCATGGGCTTCTCTTAAAGCAACATTCTATCATTCATTTAAGCAGCATTTTATCTAGTCGATAAAAGGGCCAACAGGCTCCGTTACTAACCCGCAAATTTAGACACGTCACGCAAAGTTAAAAAGCACTTCCAACTCAAGTGTTAATATAATTTTCACGGAAATAATACTATCAGAATTAAAGAAAATCCCCACAAAAGCTAA
This sequence comes from Fraxinus ornus, assembly GCA_903798235.1. Lineage (NCBI taxonomy): Eukaryota > Viridiplantae > Streptophyta > Magnoliopsida > Lamiales > Oleaceae > Fraxinus > Fraxinus ornus. Next base: position 198,630 of record CAIGRF010042796.1, on the reverse strand, counting down.
TAATGTATATTGCTAATTTGCTAGGGTTCCAATCACAAACATTTATAAAAGGAAAAAGACATCATTGTGCAAGTTAACACTGTAATTTCATCACTATTCTAAGCTAAAAACGAACTAATATAAATGCAATTCTCACGTTAAGCCGTAATTCTTCAAGAAAATGGATCTATAACCACAGATCTTCAAACACACTGAAACAGATACATTTATACATACATATAAATTTATATATAGAGACCTGGAGGAGGCGCAGATTTGCGAGGCGAAGATTGGTTGTGCTGAACATCCGATGACGACCCGTTATGTAGAGATTCGGTCCCTTCCATTGCCATGCTTGCATATGTATACAATTGTGTCTATGTATATATATAGATAATCAGAGCATTTGAAATCTATTAAGAGAGATTGGAAGTTGAAAATGTGACGTGATGTAATATAACGTATATTTTTTATGCTCAACTATTATAATTTTTTGGAATAGTATTTTTTTTTAAGGGTGAATAATTAAAAATGGAGAAGAAATTTTCGATTTATATATAATATTATTTTTTTAAAAAAATTATTTATCAAAATATATATGTTATAGACTGTAGATAAGACGAAGTGAGATTTAGGTGTTGAAAGAGCCTCATAAAATGGGAAGAGAGGGGGGTTTAAAGCGTGAGCTGAGCTTTTAGAACTCGTCTATCGAGTTGCTATTATGGTACTGTTTTGTTCTTTGGACTCCATTTGGGAAGAGTCCCTCCCAAATGTTAAACACTCACCTCCCATCTCACATTTGCTCTGTTAGACCTTTTACAGTCTGGAATAACAGCTTGGTGTATAATACCTATATTTTTAAATGCAAATGCTTAAAAATTAGCCCATATTTATGAGAATTAATCTACTTTGTCAGATGGCTTTAACATTTTGAATGACAGAATGAGGTGTGACAAAAAGTGATTAGATGACAGTGTTAATTATTTATTAAATTGGTCAATCAGTGTCATGTGACATTCTGTCAAGTAAGATGGCAAAATTGTTTACAAAGTAGCAAGATTGTATATTTGATCCTAAAAAGGTCAAAAAAGCCCAAAAGGTCAAAGATCAAATAGTTGAACTTAAATGAGTTAAAATAGATAATTTTTACAAAAAGCTTCATTATATGCAACGTCTGGTATATTTCTCTCTCATTCTCCTTCATTATATGCAACGTCTGGTATATTTCTCTCTCATTCTCCCTTGTATATTATTTTTCTCATTTTAAATCCAAAATTGGTTTAGCTAAAGTAGATAAAAGTTGAAATATTAGTCAATAATAATTTAATAACGCATTTCATGAGAACGACAGTTTTTATTAATTTTTTAATCACGTATTTCATCCATTTCTATCAAAATCTAATAGAATTTCGATCTTTAACGAAATCAAATGGACGCTAAATAACATTATATATGATATTCGAATTATAGGCGAAATCATTGAAGATGAAATTTGAACGTAATCGTCTATCTATTAGATATATCGTTGTCACTTAAATCGAAAGTCTTTTTATTTACATATTATCTAAATAACAATCAATTAAATGCATTGGAGATGCTTTAAGTATACAAAATGTTAAATATATTCTTCTCGTGAAAAGAATAAACTAGTTCGATATTGATTCACCCAATGATGGGTGGACGTATCATTTACTTACATTTCAAAATCGGTACTTATTCTAATTGTGATTTAGAACCATAAAGACATCATGTTTTACAATCGAATTTGATCGAAATTCTATTAGATTTTAATAAAAGTTGATAATGGGCTATTAGTGCACATGTTCTCTACTCAACATTTGCACTAATAGCCCATTACTAACTAATGTTAGTCACTGTTTATGATAGAATCATGAAGACGTCATGTTTTACAACCGAGTTTGACTGATAACAGATGGAATTCTAAACATACAATTGTATTCACAACCTGTTAAACAAGAAGTAAATTTAATCAACAATCACTAAACTTCAAGTTGTTACCACTTACTCATTGAACTTTAACGCGTTACCGAACCCTCATTCATCTTTCCTTATGATTACTCATCCACCACTCACTCCACTCCCGTCTCTTAAAATTGA
>CAIGRF010042796.1:180498-196031 GCA_903798235.1 Fraxinus ornus | reverse complement strand
TGTCACTTAAATCGAAAGTCTTTTTATTCACATATTATCTAAATAACAATCAATTAAATGCATTGGAGATGCTTTAAGTATACAAAATGTTAAATATATTCTTCTTGTGAAAAGAATAAACTAGTTCGATATTGATTCACCCAATGATGGGAATCACAGTGGACGTATCATTTACTTACATTTCAAAATCGGTACTTATTCTAATTGTGATTTAGAACCATAAAGACATCATGTTTTTACAATCGAATTTGATCGAAATTCTATTAAATTTTAATAAAAGTTGATAATGGGCTATTAGTGCACATGTTCTCTACTCAACATTTGCACTAATAGCCCATTACTAACTAATGTTAGTCACTGTTTATGATAGAATCATGAAGACGTCATGTTTTACAACCGAGTTTGACTGATAACAGATGGAATTCTAAACATACAATTGTATTCACAACCTGTTAAACAAGAAGTAAATTTAATCAACAATCACTAAACTTCAAGTTGTTACCACTTACTCATTGAACTTTAACGCGTTACCGAACCCTCATTCATCTTTCCTTATGATTACTCATCCACCACTCACTCCACTCCCGTCTCTTAAAATTGACAGAAAATTACACGTGGTTGACGGTTTTCTTACGTGGCAAACACCCCACGTTAAATTGCCAAACGTGTAATTAAACCCACGACTGTTCACAAAATAAATCACGCTTCTCCCCCATCTCACGACCTGAATTCCCAAATGGAAAATTGAAACCCCCAAATTCCCAAAACTCAAGCCGTCCACTCCCCCATTCTCATGACATCTCTGTTGTTGTTGTTGGCGGGTTAACCAGTGTGCCATGAAAAATCGAGGAGCGGCGTAACATTTGCAGAGGTGGCAAGTGGGACGGTGGCGGAGTGTGCAGCACTCTCGACGGTGTCACAAGCCGACTATATTTGGCGCATTATTTTGATGTTTGTAGCCAAACTGTTAAATGTTGATGGAAGATTGGAAGCAGGTTGAGACTCTATGTACATACTTGAAGCCCCTTTTTGGCACTGCCAATCTCTTGACAACTCCAACTATGCTAACAACAAACACGTTCTTCCATGAAGCATGGAAGATTCGGTTGGAATTGGCACGTGTAGGGGCAAGTGATGACCCTGTGATCAGCAGCCTGACCAAGTTAATGCAGGAGAACTTTGATAAATACTGGAGGAGTTGCTGTTTTGTCTTAGCAATGGCAGTAGTTGCGGCTTATGGATGAATCGGATGGAAAATCACTGGAGGAGGCATCAGGTGAAAATGAATTGGATGGTGATGAGATAACAGATCATACTGCTCCTTCCCACAGGATTGTTTCAGTTTAATAGTCTGGTTAAATTTGTAGTTTGAAATCCTTAAAGAATGAATTGTATTGTCAGTTCCATTTTGGATACATTGTCTTACATTTCCTTTTGTTGGTTTGTTTTGCTTGTGGGGCTGAAGCAGAATGTCATACATTTCCTTGTAATTGGATTATGTATGTGTAGTTGGTTGTTGTAACTTGGCTTAATGATCTTTGTACTATTGAATGAATGAATCATGTTATAATTAGTTTGAAAATTGGATTGATTGAGGTTATTGTAAACTGCTGGTTTGATTGAGGTGCATAAATGTGATGCACCAGATTGAGAAGCTTCAATGTAATGCACCAGCCAAGGTGCATCATCTAAGCATCGGCACCAAGAATCATGTGCTGATGCACCAGCACCAAAATGTAGGTGCATCAGCAGGTGCTAATGCACTAGAAGCTTATCAAGAATCAGGTGCATCAGATGGAACTCTGAGAATATGCTATCATGTTATATTAGAAGTACAAAAAAATACAAACTAAAATCTGCTGCTACTAAACTCCATCATATGCAATTAGTTCCAACATATTTGAACAGGTGCACAACACTATCTGTTAAAATCTGGAAGCCAGTACACAGCCAATTTAAATCTTCATCCACATAACTCTGATCGAATAGACAATTCATTCATTCTCAAAATCATAAATATAAACCAGTAAACTGCTGAAATATAACCATTCATTCAAAATACATTCATCCATGATGGGTAGACGACATTTCCAACACATTCTAAAGATAGTTCACTGTCAAAAACTTTTAAGATCAGACCCTAAACTACAGCTATTTGGAAGGACCATTGTTGTTAATTTTAAGAGACGGGAGTAGAGTGAGTGGTGGATGGGCAACCATAATGAAAGATGAGTGAGTGTTCGGTAACGCGTTAAAGTTCAATGAGTAAGTGGTAACGACTTGAAAGTTCAGTAATTGTTGATTAAATTTACTCATTAAACAAGTAAACTACATAATCTCTCAACTTGCTCAAATTCTTCCTCTGAAACAGCAATTCCCAACCATTTGGATGGAAAGACCGTACCTACCTCAACATTCTTACTTTATATTGGAAGCATTACCACAAGCCTTGCAGAGGTGTTCTGTCACTAGAAAAGATAAATACAATCCTGCCGTTGAAGATACCTTATAATCTCTATGTATTAGAAACTCTAGAACAGAGACATTAAGAGCAGAACAAATGAAAGCCACTAGACAAGAACCTCAATCACAAGACCACATATAGGTGACTACTAATGGTGGACCATATCCACCAGGTGTTCGTGGTTCTTTTCATTATATTGGTATTTGTTTCCATCTTTTTGGGTACAAGAATATGTACGATGGGCCAAGGGCAGCCATATGCTCATTTTTCCTACAACAATTTGATGACTGGATCTACTCTCAGTTACACATAATCTATAAATTATTTATATCTAACCAAAAGTAGACACTTTTTCAAACCATCTACATATGTTTTTCTCAAGCAGACAGATTCCTTTTCCAGTGGAAAAATATATTGGGAAAAGAAATTGGGAAGGCAAGTTTTATTCTACTAGAGTGACGCCTTGGACGCCCGTCAATAATGAACTGTGTTACCATCCCGCAGACCATCACCTTAGCCATGTTTTATGCTTTTTTAACTACTCACTTGGGCTCGTAGAAGCTTGAAACTTGAAACATAATGGCACATATAAACAGGTGCAGATGTGCTTGCAAGACAAAAACAGGGCACGTCCACAAGCACCAACCTCTCCACAGAAAAACTACAAATCATACACAGATAACTGGTTTTGACAGGAAAAAAATGCCCTAACAAGTCATAAACGAAACACATAAAATAGCCACAGAATTGAAATTTCATTGACAAATCACTGTACTTGAAAAATTACAGAAACTTCAGTTCAAGAAAAGTAAACAGACTTTCTCTACAACACTAAAATAAACGCAAACTAGACCAATAGACCTAATTTCTAAACTGTGACAAGAAACCCAAAAATTCATTCAAGAGCTAGTGAATTTAGTCACCGCCTTAGTCCCTTCAGAAACAGCGTGCTTAGCCAACTCTCCGGGCAGAACCAATCTCACAGCCGTCTGGATCTCCCGAGAAGTGATGGTGGGCTTCTTGTTATACCTGGCGAGCCTGGAAGCCTCCTGAGCCAATTTCTCAAAAATATCATTGATGAAGCTGTTCATGATCCCCATAGCCTTGCTGGAAATCCCGATATCAGGATGGACCTGTTTCAGCACCTTGAAGATATAGATCTTGTAGGTCTCAACACTCTTCTTCACCCGCTTCTTCTTCTTGTCTCCTGCCGCGGCGCCACTTTCTTTGGGCAATTTCTTTCCGGCCTTCGGCTTCTTCTCCGCCGGAGCCTTCTCAGCTGCCGGAGCCTTCTCGGAGGCAGGCTTCTTCTCAGCCGGTTTCTTCTCCGCCTTTGGTGCCATTTCTTCTCTTTCTTAATTTGAAGATTAGGGATCTTTTGTTGAATGAATAATATAATAATTGGGGGCAAGGTGCTGCTTATATAAAAAATTTCTACTTGATGGTAATTGGTGGGTTTTAAGAGACGCGGATCGCGGATCATATCCGTTGATTAGTCAGTATATCAACGCTGGAGATTGCGGGTTAAATACTTTGGACTGAGTACGGTCAACAAATTATAAACTCGGGCCTTACCAAGAGCCTGTTTGGTAACAATTAAAATTGAAAATATGATCGTCATTGGGTCCCTTCCGTCTAATAAAAGTCAACAGTAACGACTAATTTTTTAATTTTAATCCGATTTTAATTTCTACCAAACAGGCTCCAAGCCTCATTTTTGGGCAATGACTCGACCCGACCCGACCCTCCTGTGGCACGCCAAAATTGTCGTCTCAAAAAAATCTATCCGATTAGACCAAATGAGCAGCATAAAAGCGAACGTACAAGAAGTTATCGTGCATTGAAGTTTCGATTTTTTCAATTGAGATTCGATTTTAATCCCGAAATACAAAGCCAAATAACGTGAAATTCTCCAGATATGTTCTACAGGTTATCATAAGCATATGGTATAATTCACGTCACTCTGATACTTAACCTGATTTGATTTTATTAAAAATTGTATTTTTAATAATTTTTTTTTAAAAAATGATAAAAATAATAGTATTAAAAATTAAAGAAATTGTAAATTAATTAGACAAGCATCGTATTTGTGTCACGTGCAGTAATATGAGACTTTTAGATTGCACTTTTCTTTCCAATGTAAGTACAAAATTATAATTTCATTATGATATAAATCAAATATTATCATATAGCAATAGGTGTAGGGATTTTTTTGGAATAAAATCGGATCAACCGATCTAAGCCAAATACCATCAACCTAAACATAAATCAATTGATCTGAACAATATGCAAGCCATTGTTTGAAATAATTTTTTCTCCAACTCATTTTCAAAAATATATATTCGGAAAAAAAATCATTTTATACAAAAATACTTCTCAAAAAATTAACTACACAAGAAATAAATAAAACTCAAATTGTGACTAAAGGGACATAACTATCTTGCATAATATAAATATACTTCATTTTCAATATTTAACGACAGTATATCATATATTAATTTTTACTATGTACATAATGGATGCTAAGAAATTAAATCCACATCAAATAACTATAAATATTTAAGGATTTGAATCATTCAATTTAAAAAGATTAATATTTTAATACGAAATCTCAAGTTTTAATATAATATTGAAATTCATTAATCTCAAACAAACAAATCGATCCAATTAAAACCTAAATGAAGACACGAATTTCAAGATTTTTCTCATCAGACAAGCAATCATCTTGTGTGGACACATTATTGACTTAATCCCATGCCAAGTAAAAATCAACGTATAAGATTTTGAACTATTCCTCCCTAAAGAAAAAATTAATATTTTAAAATGAAATATCAAGTACTACTATTCTCTATGTCAAAACATTTCACTATCTCAAAAAAAAAAAAAAATTCTTTTTACTTTTTATCTTTTTCTTACTATATAAATGTGCATCAGTAATTAACTTCGTATATAAAAATATTTTTACGGTCGAGCAACATATTATTGTTCAAATCTTACATCATCTAAAACCAAGTATTATTGTCCATCACTCAAAAGTAATTTGGTCTCTAGCTCGTAGTAATCAACTTATATTAAGAATTTGTTTGGTACACATTTTGAGAATAAGAATGCATTTTTACTGTTGATATGATGAAGAATATATGGTTGAAAATGAAGGAAAAGTTATTGATGTAATGAAAAAAATTATTTTATTGAAGAATGTGTGATTGAAAATGAGTAAAAAAATGAGAATGAGAAAAAATAATGTAGCTCAAACGGAGGCTAAGTTACCTTAACATGTTTCAATGTTTCAATTGGACCTAATGTCGAACATTGCATGTTATCATCTCGATGCTCAAAAAATGGATTTTTGTTCAAGATTGAAATCTTATTGGAACTGTCCATATCCGGTTTATCCTTCGAAACCCTATCACACCCCAGATATGATGAAATGAGATGAATATGATGTCTTCATCAAAATAATATCATCATTTACTCACCGAGTAACTCTTTTAAAAAAATCAAAATCATAAACGCTAGCGATGAACCACAGAGATTGGATGTGTTTTAACTACATTATTTTGAAATAGTAGATTGATAGAAAATGTGTAATTGGAAAAAAAAAATGAAAAGTTAATGATGTGATGAAAAATATTATTTTATTGAAGAATGTACGATTAAAAATGAGTACAAAAATGATAATGTGTCTTAAATAGTGGCATAATAATGAATCAAATGGAATGGCGAAAATAATTAATACTATAGATTTTAAATTTATTAAAAATGTCNTGCAGTAATATGAGACTTTTAGATTGCACTTTTCTTTCCAATGTAAGTACAAAATTATAATTTCATTATGATATAAATCAAATATTATCATATAGCAATAGGTGTAGGGATTTTTTTGGAATAAAATCGGATCAACCGATCTAAGCCAAATACCATCAACCTAAACATAAATCAATTGATCTGAACAATATGCAAGCCATTGTTTGAAATAATTTTTTCTCCAACTCATTTTCAAAAATATATATTCGGAAAAAAAATCATTTTATACAAAAATACTTCTCAAAAAATTAACTACACAAGAAATAAATAAAACTCAAATTGTGACTAAAGGGACATAACTATCTTGCATAATATAAATATACTTCATTTTCAATATTTAACGACAGTATATCATATATTAATTTTTACTATGTACATAATCGATGCTAAGAAATTAAATCCACATCAAATAACTATAAATATTTAAGGATTTGAATCATTCAATTTAAAAAGATTAATATTTTAATACGAAATCTCAAGTTTTAATATAATATTAAAATTCATTAATCTCAAACAAACAAATCGATCCAATTAATACTTAAATGAACACACGAATTTTAAGATTTTTCTCATCAGACAAGCAATCATCTTGTGTGGACACATTATTGACTTAATCCCATGCCAAGTAAAAATCAACGTATAAGATTTTGAACTATTCCTCTCTAAAGAAAAAATTAATATTTTAAAATGAAATATCAAGTCATACTATTCTCTATGTCAAAACATTTCACTATCTCAAAAAAAAAAAAAAAAATCTTTTTACTTTTTATCTTTTTCTTACTATATAAATGTGCATCAGTAATTAACTTCGTATATAAAAATATTTTTACGGTCAAGCAACATATTATTGTTCAAGCATCATCTAAAACCAAGTATTATTGTCCATCACTCAAAAGTAATTTGGTCTCTAGCTCGTAGTAATCAACTTATATTAAGAATTTGTTTGGTACACATTTTGGGAGTAAGAATGTATTTTTACTGTTGATATAATGAAGAATATATGGTTGAAAATTAAGGAAAAGTTATTGATGTAATGAAAAAAATTATTTTATTGAAGTGAGGTTCATCCTTCGAAACCCTATCACACCCCAGATATGATGAAATAAGATGAATATGATGTCTTCATCAAAATAATATCATCATTTACTCACCGAGTAACTCTTTTAAAAAAATCAAAATCATAAACGCTAGCGATGAACCACATAGATTGAATGTGTTTTAACTACATTATTTTGAAAGAATGTATTTTGAAATAGTAGATTGATGGAGAATGTGTAATTGAAAAAAAAAATGAAAAGTTAATGGTGATGAAAAATATTATTTTATTGAAGAATGTACGATTAAAAATGAGTACAGAAATGATAATGTGTCTTAAATAGTGACATAATAATGAATCAAATGGAATGGCGAAAATAATTAATACTATAGATTTTAAATTTATTAAAAATGTCCCGAGTTTTCATGGATAGCCTATTACTGACAAGTGCCACGATCAGCATTTTGAAGACGGATATATTGAGCGGTCCACGAATTTGCACCGATAAGCCTATTGCTGACAAATACCACAATAACCATTTGACATTGAAGATATTGCATTACAAACCACTTCATTTCAATAAATAAATGCTATTGCACAAGTCACAATTTACTCAAAATATATTGCTTCAAAGAAAATGCACTCAACCGGGGTTCAGATTAGAAATGAATATGCTCCATTCATAAGAATGATACTATCTGTTGTAACATAAATTTCAAAATTAAGCCCTTTTTTTTTCAGTTTTCATTTTAATTTCAATTTAATACATAATTAAAACTCATAATTTTGTAACTTAATATTTTAATTGGAATAATTCTCATTATTGTAGGGTCAAGTTTTGCACTATAAAAAGTGAGAAGATTTTATATTTTGCATACAACTTACAACTAGAAAACACAAGTTCAAGAATTATTCTCCAATATACATTTCATATTATATTTTTATATTTTTGATAAGTCAAGGCTCATTATCTTCCTATGGTCGTGCCCATAGAAGGAGAACCAGGGGTGAGTCATATAGATTTTATCTTGGAGCTGTGTAGTGCCAAAAATACCGACACGAAGAAGGATAACACAACTTTATGACGACGTTCTTGACGTGACTCCCTAAGGCTCGCTTTCTATGTTGTGAGTTATATGATTATTGTTGAATTATAACTCAACAATAACATAAACGGAGAGTTAAAACACAAGTTTTAAGAAATCACGTCAAGGACACTGTCATAAAGTCACGTTGTCTTGTCTTCCCTTCGTACGAGTACTTTCGACATTACACGACTCCAAGATAAAACTCATGTATCTCACAACCAATTCTCCTACTATGAGCACGATCACATAGAGATAAAGAACGAGTCTCTATCGTGTTACCTAAGTATAAAAATATAAATGCATATAAGATATTCTTTCAAGTGGTGGTTTTTAATATATATATACAACATTGAAATTTAGTCATCTTTTATTGGCAAATTTTCAACCCCCCACATTTTTACGATTAACGCATATGTTACAATATGTATTATGGTGATTTAATTTTATGTTAAAACTGAAAATTAAAAAACTAATTTTGAAAGGTTGAAAACTTTATTTTATGTTACAACACTAAGTAATATACGTTAGAAGAGGAAAAGAATAGAAAACTAACGTCATTTGTTGCTTTAGATCTTCCAGGTTCTGCTAGACCTAACAATGAACTAAATGAAGTAACAGCAAAGGCTAGATGTAACCAACCCCAAATTTATCAAGAACAAGACATGATTTGTTGTTGCGCCATATAAGAATTGGGTCGAGTCATGAACACGCCTTTTCTTGATGGGGCTAATCTTCAAAGTATTCATCTGTATCACAAAGAAAACAATGTAAGAGAACTATATGAGAAGAAAACTTTGCTAACCATAATAAGATGGGGCAGAAACATATTGAGACCCTAGGACCAGACAAAAGAGAGTATGTCCATCAATATGGGATTCCAAAGCAGTAGCAAGAACAACAAACTGTGCTTTATTTGCCATAAATTTGGAGTCGACTGCAGAATCATTCTCCTCAACAACAAAGAGGATAAACCCATATGGTTCATTGTCAGATCTATTTGAAGAATATAAAACTTTTCAGAACATATAATCAAAGCATAAAACGTATTTAGGACAAGGCAACGTAGTGAACCAAATGTCTACTTGATAAACTCAAGAATTTGCCATTAGTATGAAATCGCACAATTGGATATAGACAGTCAAGCTCATATAAGAAATCAAAGGATAGACGATATGAGAAGGGCTATACAAATGACACACAAGTCTCAACTTCAACCAATGTTCCAGATGGAGTACCTCAAGCGAGTTCTTACCTAGTTTGCCAGGTTACTACAGGTTATCAAGGTTTCTTAATGGACCAAGTCTCTCACAAGAGATCCAAAAGAAACCAGGCAAGCATCCCCAGGAGTGGGGAGGGAGAACATAATTCATAGAAATTTTTCAATGTTTCCCCAACTAACGAAGGAATGATAAAGCTAATGAGTACCAAGCGAAATGCAACTTTAAAATAACTTCGTAGAAAATATCAACCGTGTACATAACATCAAAGGAGACCGCCAAGCCCACTTACCTGCATTATAAATTAAAGAAGTGTGATCATTGGCGCAAGTATTTCTAGGACCCAAGGCCCATTTCTTTCCATGGGTCAGGCTCTAATTTCCACTACGTGCATGAGGAATTTCAATGTAAATCTGCACACTGCATACAACCATCCAACGTTTCAAGCACAGCCATATATGTACTAACGAAGGAATGATTAACAAATAAGTACCTCAGCCAAATGCAACTTTAAAATAAAAATCTTAAAATTTGGCACAGATGAAAACCAAATCACTGAGAGAAAACACCAAGCATGATACATAATCATCACAGGAGACAACCAAGTTCACTTAACTGCAAGATAGATCAAGTATGATCTTTAGTGTATGTTCCAGGACACAGCCCATTTCGACGGAACAGACTCAAATGTGTGGCTGCACGCTTTATACCACCATCAAAAGTTGTCGTGAGCACAGTCAAATTTTATATGTACCATCTACCTCAATGACTGCTATGAAGTTGGCAACTGCACAAGTGAACCATAGTCAAAACTTAATCAATGTCAAAGGGCTTGCAAAAAAAACTGAAAACAGGCGCAACTGCTTCATAACACACGCAAAATCAATATAAATGGAATTAATAACGGTTCACCTTGTCTACAATTCAGCAAATTTTCAGAACTGTAATTAGTTACGGGAACAAGCTTCATTCCGAATATGGGAATTGACCAATACCTATCAGCCACATAATATAATGCAGTACAACTTAAATGATCTGGCTGATTCATTAGAAACATTAAATAACATCAAATATCATAAGAAATAATAGAAGACAACTGCAATTACCTTAACTGACCACTTCCAAATGTTTTCTTCAAACAAGGATGTGATAATTCAATAGTCCAAAAATAAAAGTACGTATCAGAAGAAGGTAGAATCTTTCTTCAAGAAGGTAAATATCAATCAGGAATGAATAGAATTTCAAGTTGCACTCGTAGCGTACGACTTCAGAGTTTATTTTCCTAAACTACAATGGCCCCTGACTAAAGTAATATACACTGGTTTTTCAATGCCTGGTAACAATGTTAGGCTCACAAAAGATATACACAGAGAAACGTCAAACATGCACACGGAGATTTTGACTGAATAACAAAAGCAAGAAAACCTCCAAAATTAGGAAAACGCATGGGATAACAACCTAGTCAGTAATACGTTTGACAGGACAAGGTTTTGACATTTTAAATATGGTCAGAACAATTCCAATCCATTGACAAGTATCATCCAACAAACATATGACTGTGATATTTACACACAATGAACAAAAAACTTTTAAGATCAAAAGAGTTAGCCGTTAAATTAACAGGCAGGTGTCAGTGGCTTGGTTTGCAGCCAACTGAAAAAGGAAACAACGTAATTGCGGATAAGTAGAAACTTTGAATGTAGAATTAAATTTGATTCCCTAGAGGGTGCTGCAGTTGCTAAACCATTCGTTATGCAACATCAGGCTTTGTTAGACCGAACGAAGAGAAAGAGATCACATGTATTGTCAAAGCAGATCAGCAAAAGATCATAGGTGAGATCCAAAGTGCAGCCAACTGAAGACAACCTCAAAATAGCAGAATTAAGTGTGTTTCAAGCGATATGGACGAGTTTAAAACACACAATTACCCAAGAACTGGAATATTACTATCGGAAAAACTGCAAAAACCAGTACTCGTAGCCAACATTTTCAATCCCTGCTTAAAATAAAAATTATTGATATTGCAAGTTTATTCTTATATGATTAAAGGCCTAACCACTAGTTTTTCAATTTTAATCCAATTTTAACACGTACCAAACGGGCTGCAAATAAAAATACTGCTCAAGAAACGGAACAATATAAGATGGGGACAGAAATTTCTTCCATTAAATTACTAGCAACCAACAACAGAATCACTATTCAACAGAAACCTAAAGTCTTTTTACATCTAGACCATCATGAAAAATAAAATTAGCATGTGAATACCATGAAAAGGGAATTAAAAACGAGCAGCAGTAAAAACCCTAATCCATCATCCACTCAAGAGCTGGTGAACTTAGTAACAGCCTTTGTACCCTCAGAAACAGCGTGCTTGGCCAATTCTCCAGGAAGAACTAATCTCACTGCAGTCTGAATCTCTCGTGACGTAATGGTCGGTTTCTTGTTGTACCTAGCTAGCCTAGAGGCCTCCTGAGCCAATTTCTCAAAGATATCATTGATGAAGCTGTTCATGATACCCATGGCCTTGCTGGAAATCCCAATATCAGGGTGAACCTGTTTCAGCACCTTGAAGATGTAAATCTTGTAGGTCTCAACGTTCTTCTTCACCCGCTTCTTCTTCTTGTCTCCCGCCGCTGCACCGCCTTCTTTCGGCAACTTCTTTCCGGCTTTCGGCTTTTTCTCTGCCGGAGCCTTCTCGGCGGCGGGTTTCTTCTCAGCTGGCTTTTTCTCTGCCTTCGGGGCCATTTTTCGTTAAAAAAAAGTGATGAAATGGAGCTGTTTCCACAGGAAATTGGATTATGGATGAGAAGAAAGGGGAGGGTGGCTTCTTTATATAGGAGTTGGGAAAGGAGTCTAATTGGTGAGTTCTAAGTGATGCGGATCTTGAATAGTAGCCGTTGATTAGGTGACACGTGAATGGTATAGATTAGATCAAATCGTGAGTAGTTTGGATTCAAATTTCGAAAATGAACGCTTTTTAAGCTCGCGAACATGTGTAGGCACTAGGCTAGCATTGATTATAATAAGCCTAGTTTCAGCCACATTATTTTATTTATTTTCAATCATACGTTTTTTAATATTAATCACATTTTTCATGGATCCCATAACTTTTCAACCACGCATATAAATTTTTTTTATTATAATCTACTAAAAATCTAATTTTAATCTCCACCGAAACCCATTAAATATGACTTTCAATGATCATATATTACGAAACTCAATGTCACGTTTGGTGGGTAGGAACAGACAAATCGAAAGGGACTACTAACAAAAACCTCCCATAATTATCTAGTCACGTCAAATTCGAACATTTCATGCTACTCGATCGCCCCAAAACTCCCCCTATGGTCAGCAAGATGTCAAGAAAACTAAGGCCTACATAATTCGACAATAAAATGTTGAACTCGACAATCAAATATCAAGATTCAAATCAGTTTTCTTCATACACAAAACATCTTCTCACAAAAATAAAGTGTGAGAGGTAACACGGAAATGTCGATGAAATGGACAATAAATGCAAGCCAAATAGGTCTTTAATTTACAAAAAATAAACAGAAAAAACTTTGTGTAAACCCACTATGAACTAAAGGACTCGACATTATGTAGAATAAATTTGTATGAACTTGAATCTGACTTCCTCTCGATGATCGACCTTCCAACGAAAATAGCACGAACTTAAAAAAGTGCAATATATTCGTAATTGTTTAGATATATACTTGTGTACAAAAAAATCAACTACTACTTGTATGCAAGATTTTAACGTATATTAGGAATATCATATAGAGTTTTATTATGAACTTAGAACTTTATCTCTAACGCCAACCACATTTTTGTCCACTCGTAAACATTTGCACACTTGAGACAAACGTTAGAAATTAGAATGCAAAATCGTTGAACCGAAAGAGGTGGAACAATCCGTTCGCTCCAATGCTCGGATCAAAATATATAAATTAGGTACATGTTGGCGAACTTACGACATTTACCTTAGTTGGAAAAGTTTTGAGTATTCATAATATGGTTGGCCGACACGTCATATAATTTATCCCAAGTGGGTATTCTATTGAGGGTTGCTTCGATTGAACCATGAATAACCTTTCCCTAATATCAATTGTCGAACGGCGTTGCCTAAATCCTCAATCACTTATAGGATTGTCCAACATGGCCTCCAATTTTTCTTCAATCAAATTAGAAAATGTTTGCACGCACAGCTCTAACACGTTCTATGTCGAAACGTGTTCGATATTGTCCTAAATGTTATCAAAATATTAGGGCCTTCGCCTCCCTCTTTTGAACTCCTTGTTTGGGAAGAATTCACCGATGATTTAATTCATAAATAGAACGTGTTGGCTAGTAAGTATGGCTCTAACAGAATCTATGTTGAAACTTGGTCGGTGTTGGCCAAAATGTTATTAGACATTCATCACTCTCTTTTGAGTTATATAAGTTCACCGAGAACAAATTAATTAAAATGAATGATAGATGGATAGATGAATAGTACTTTGAATAAGTTGGAATATGTAATTGACCTAAAGTTCAATTATCAAAAAAAAAATATATATACTCCCTCCGTCAATATGTTGGTTTTGTTTTTCATACGGATTGAAAAATCTTATTTAATGTTATAGAAAAACAATTTATGTCAAAAACTTTCCCAGTCTACCCTTAGTTCATCAATTGGTAAAAAAATATTGTTGGAAGTAGTAAAAAAATAAGGGTATATAAGAGTGTGTTTGGTGCATATTAAAATGAGAGAATGCATTTTTTTGAAGTGATATAATGAGGAATAAGTGGTTGAAAAAGAATAAAAAGTTATTGTTGTGATAAAAATATTATTTTATTGAAGAATGTGTTGAAAATAAATAGAAGAATGAAAATGAAAAAAATAATGTGGATCAAACTGAGCTAAGTAAACAAAAATAAATAAAAATTTTAAATAAAAAAACATGGCTATATAATTAGGACAAGAAAATAAAAAATCAACATATGTATCATTCGTCTCAATTATATAGGTTTGTTTCGTTTTTCACACGGATTAATAAAGTTTCTTTAATATCATTGGAAAATTAATTTTTGCCAAGATCTTTCCTTGTTTACCCATATTTAATTTTCAACATGTAAAACTGAATTATTGTTTGAATTAATAAAGAATTTGAACGATATAATTTGTTGAGAATCATAACTTGAATTTTTTGAAGCAACACAAACAAAAACCAGCTCTCAGCACCAGAACTTAAATTAAGTGGTCGATCGATGCTTTTAGGGAATTTGAACTTTTTGATCAAAACAAATTTCCATTCAGCCAATTTTATACTGAAAACGCCAATTTTGAATTCAAATTTTTTGATTGCACATTATAAATAAAGATAGAGAGATAGATTTAAGCACAAGTAAAATATGAATATTACATCAAAAACTTTTTCCATTGATTTGAATAGCCCTTGTTTGACATCCATTTTTTTTCTCATTCTCATTTTTTTTCTTTCTTCATTTCAACCACACATTCTATTAATAAAATAATATTACATATAAACTCAAAAATTCTCTTTATTTTTTAACCACTCATTCTTCCATCAATCACTATTCTAAATCAATTTTTTCTTCAAAATGGGTGTCAAACACAACATTTGTTGCCTAAAAACATGCCTACACCAAATGATAACTATTCCTATGTTCCACATAATTTTTAGCTTGATTTGAATCAATTTCCAGAAGATGTTGACTCTCTATGCACTTATCTAGATCATTAAATTAGAGTATTTGTAAGTGATTTAGATGAATTATAACTTAATTTTGTGTTAATTATGTTTGTTATGTTGAACTCAATACAAATTGGTGGATTTAGAAGAAATGAGCGAAAAAGTGCGAAAACGAAGGAAATTCAAAGTCTGTGGACCAAATTGCATTATTCAATAGTTGATTCG
>CAIGRF010042796.1:141393-170802 GCA_903798235.1 Fraxinus ornus | reverse complement strand
TAAGTGTCAAACGTAGGGACGTTTTGTGCTTAAACCTTTTAATAAGACTTTTGGACTCACTTGCACTTTTTAAAAAGTTTGGGAGTGTAATTACAATTTATTTTTTTATTTTTCTTTTCATTTTATTTAAATTTGAGGGTATATTGGTCATTTTACACTGAAAAATAGTGAAATGGATGTTTTTCACACTGAAACGTTGAAACATGGGCGAAAATGCAAAAAAATGAAACGTTGGGACGTTTTGCACAGTAACTTTCAAACGTAGGGATGTTTTGTGCTAATAAGCCTTTTCCGCATTAAGTGTCAAACGTAGGGACGTTTTGTGCTTAAACATTTTACTACGTCTTTTGGACTGACTTGCACTTTTTAAAAAGTTTTGGAGTATAATTACAATTTATTTATTTTTTATTTAAATTTGATGGTATATTTGGTCATTTTACACTGAAAAACAGTGAAAATGAAGTTTTTCACATTGAAACGTTGAAATAAGGGTGAAAATGCAAAAAAAATGAAACGTTGGGACGTTTTGCACACTAACCGTCAAACGTAGGGACGTTTTGTGCTAATAAGCCAAAATTAAATTAAACTAGATTTTAATCAGATTATTTGACATACCAAAATATTCATAATAAATCAATAATAAAGCACCAATTTACTCCCTCCAAAACCCTACACCAACGCGAAACTGCAAAACTCGCAAACAGAAACCTATCATCTCGTCTCCTCTCCATCAGAATCCACTCCAATGGCTGTAAGTATTCGTTAATTCTCCGCATTTACTCAATTTCGATTCTTGTCAGGAGCATGGGCTTGATGATTGATCTGTAGCTACTGATGTTTAACGACGTTCAAATATTGACTTCCAAAATAATATAAAAATAAAAAAGATCGATGTTTAAATTTGTTTCTTAGTACTATTTTTGTATGTATTCTTTTATTTTAGTGAATGGAGACTTTTTCGGTATTCTGCCTATTTTAGTAATATATGATAAATTACTACCTTTTGCAGTTTGGAATTATTTTATCGTCTTTGCAATCCCGAAAATGGAATTGGTGATAAGCTTTTTTTCCCCCCTCTTTGTACAAAATGTAACCTTGACCGCAGGTAATATGGCCATTGCTAAAGTTCGAGTTACAAATAAAGGTTTTCGAATTCGGAATTCGAATTGTAGTGTTAAGTTGCAATACTAAAAGGTGTGTGTGTGAGCATGTGTAATCAAGAACTTGTAATTGGGCTTTGTGCGACTTCTCTTTCTCGTTAATAATTTGCAAATTGAGTATTTTGGTTCGCTGCAGTTAATCTAAAGATCAAGCTAATTCGGTAGCTCTGTACAGCGTGAGTGATAATGACATTGGTGAATGTGTTACTGCAAACTGGATTAAAAATATAACTTGAGGATTCCTTATTTCTTTTGTAAAGTTGAAATGTTTATGTAACCCCTGAGGGGGGTTGCTCAATTGGTCAGGCCTTGAGTTTGCTCCCCAATGATTACCAGTTCGAGTCCCTTCAGGGCCACTGAGATGAGTATCGACTGTAAACTTCAGGCCCGTGGGATTAGTCGAGGTGCGCGCAAACTTACCCGAACATCCACGGTTATAAAAAAAAAAAAAAAAGTTAAAATGTTTATGCAAGCATAAAACAGCTTGGCATTTGTGGGTTCTATTTTTTGTCAACAGGATCAGTGGCCCAGCTCAGTAGATTCTAGTAAAAGTCCATTACATCCTTCAAAAAAGTTGGAATGGGACTTCTAGGACTTGAGCCCTATTCTTCCAGTATGTCAAATAATTTGTGACTCCATGTTTTCTATGAACACATTCGTTCTGCTACTTAAGAAGGCTGTATCGGACAGTGGTTGAAACTTTGGTATTATAGCCATCTAAAAATTAGGATTACTTGTCTTATTATTAGGCCAACTTGACAGAAAGTCAGTTTGTTATTTTATGTATGGTAATAATGGATGGATTCCTGTCCGATAATATATGTTTTTTAATACCATAATTTCTTGTGGTCATTTTTCTTCCTTTTTTTGGGTGTTGGGGATGGGGGCTCATACCCACTTCCTTTCATCCTGTATTTGGAGTATAAAACAAAATCATTTATGGACGTGTTCTCTAAATTTATTCGAGTCTTAAAACCTCACAAACAAAACTGGGTCAGGTCAGCTACTTAGAGCTAGAGGTGGATCTGACTTTGGTGTGCTATTAATAATACCAGACTGCATTTTTGTTTCATACAAGGAAGTATCAAAGGAAGAACTATTTATTTTTCATACATATTTATAATCCTTTAACTTGTTCTTGCAAAAGAACAGATATTGTAGCTGACAAGAGAAGGATGTCTCTAGCGTATGCTGTTGCTTTTAAATCACAAAATTCACGGGAGTATTGTGTTCCTGACAATTCTTTCATTTTGTAGATTAGAATTTGTCATTTCTAATAGTTATTCATTCCTGGGATGAGATATGGTATACTATCACAGCTGAAAGTTGCTGCATCAAAATCAGAACATTTTTCTTAATTATTACTAATTAAAGATTTTATTGCATATCATTTTGATTAGTGCATTATGATGTGATTTTCTTAGTTCCCTCTAAAAGTATAGCTTGTAATGTTATGAAAATTCTTTATTTTTATTTTTTATACTTGTAGACTGTTCCTGTTAATCCTAAACCGTTTTTGAACAATCTGACTGGGAAGCCTGTCATGGTAAAACTCAAGTGGGGAATGGAATACAAAGGTATTGTTCCACACACCATTTTCAATATTTTTTTTTTCAGTACTTGTGGCTACGTAATATTCATGATTATTTTCCATTTGTCTATGTGATATCAAGTTTAATTTTTTCCATTTGAATTTTACTTTCAGGTTTTCTTGTCTCTGTGGATTCATACATGAACTTGCAGGTATTTCTATTTACTTTGAATTCATATGCATTTAAATTTATGCTTATTAGGTCATGCCCTTGTTGTTGAACTCCTGACCCGGCTCTTACGATGCTATGATTTCACGATCCTAAAATGAAAAAAAAAAAGATCCAATCCTACTGTAGGATCTTAAATGGGTCATCCCTATGTGGTGCTTGCGGACTTGTGCAGGGCAGTTGGTTTTGAAGTGTATATAATTTGAGAATACGCAGAAAGGGCTAGATATTCATATACCTAAGCTTAAATTTATCTTTGGTTATAAAAAAAAATGCAAAACAAAACCGCAAAAATAGAATCCCCTAATTTGAAAAATATTATCCTTCGTTTGTCACTTGATGTAAAAATCGGCAACGACATTCTTTGATCACTTTAAGGGGTTCATTTGAATTTTACTTTTCAACCTTGGGTCATCCCTATGTGGTGCTTGCAGACTTGTGCAGGGCAGTTGGTTTTGAAGTGTATATAATTTGAGAATACGCAGAAAGGGCTAGATATTCATATACCTAAGCTTAAATTTATCTTTGGTTTACATGGAAACAGTGTTATTTCATTAATTCATTGTAACCTAGTGGGAACTAACCTCAAATTGATTAAGTTACTTCCCCTGTTATTCAAATTTTAATGTCTTTGACATCAAGTATGTATATAGTGGGTAAAATAAATTATTCTCACATTAGGAGGCTAATTTGCAGCTATTGAGCCACCATGTTCAGCCCAATTTGGAATATGAACTTGTGTAACTTAAATCAATCATTTTTGACACATTTTCATGCTGTAAAATGTTTGTAATAAACTTTTATATTATTAGCAATGATACTTTTCATCTTGATGCTGAATATATAAAATTTGTAGCATGATGCAAAAAAGCCCCTCTTATGGAGTTAAGGGTCTTTTATGTGCACCCAAACATGCTCTTGAATATCTATGTACAGGTATTTGCCAATATTAAATTTGGCGATTTTATAAAGCTATGGAGACTGGACTGAGCATCAGAGCGTAAAAAATAAATGAAAAGAAAAGATGTTTAACATGTGTATAATAAAAATGAGTTGGACTGTGACTACGTCAAGGGAGGTTTTGTACTCCTTGTTCAGTACATATTAGTTACGGCCTATTTTGTGATTGATGTAAAATATTTTTGGCAGCTGGCAAATGCTGAAGAATATATTGATGGACAATTCAGTGGAAGTCTTGGAGAAATCTTAATCAGGTCCTCTCAATCAGATAATACCATTCATTTTTTTTCTATTACCAATGCCATCATTCCTGAATATCTCGAGTTTAGTATTCCCTTATCGGAATTATCATAAATTGGCTTGCCCTTGTAAATATTTAACATACTTGTTTGTGGTTTAAACATTCAAAGAAGATTGTTGGAGTGATACCCTTAAACTGCTGTTGCATCTTTTCTAAAAAAAAAATTGATTTGGGCATGGTTACTTTCAGAATTATTAAATTTCTTAAGCACTCATTAGATGAAGTTCTTTCTGTTACTCCCAGTGCAGTCATATCATGCCATGCAATAATTTTTTTTGGCATTTGTTTTGTGTTCTATTCTGAAATGTTTTCTTGTGGTCGTTTGGGGTGGGTGTTGTTAAAGGACGCAGCCTGGTAATTGATAAGATACATTACTAGGAGTTAGAGAGAGATTATGGTGATAGATCTTTCTGAGTGGTGGGATTGTTTCAATGGGAGGTAAACACTTCGGAACAAAAAGAGAGAAATGCTGTCGCCATGCATTCTTTCGCAGTTTACATGTTAGAAAGTCTTGTTCCTGATACTTCAAAAGGCAAAGATGTAAAATGGGACTTGTAATATTCTGGTCTTCTTTACAGAACTATGATTTTGTTCACATAAATTCTTTGTGTCATTTCACTTTTTTATCTCGTTGAACACCAAGGAACCATGCCATATTTGATTCGAACAAGTATTAGTTGGGTAGAAATGGAGGCGTTAATTGGGAGGAGAGTTTGTATAGGTGTTTGATAGGAAGAGAAAATAGAAGGGTAAGGAAGTAGAAGGAAACCTTGCCTGCCACTTATTTGAATCTGCTGCATATAATATATATACCTTAGTGCTGTCTATAAATTAAGTCCCATAGGCACAGATGGGCATTTATGTGACTTTTGGCATAGTGGATTGCACAACCTCGCATTTTCTTGCTTGCTTGTCCCTTATTGTTAAAATAAATTACTTATTTTCAACTTTTACTAATAAAAAATTATTAATTCTAAAACTTGATTATTTACTTGTAAGTAAACTTTGTGAGCTTTGGCTAAACATGCTCTTAAAAGTTGGATCCTTGACTACCTTAGTTAAAGAGTTTTACATGAGGAGTAACCTATCTTCTGTGTATTTCTTCTGCAGATGTAACAATGTTCTCTATCTTCGTGGAGTACCGGAGGATGAAGAAATTGAAGAAGCAGATCAAGACTAGATTCGTCGGGTTGTACTAATTTCTTGTTCGGAAATCGCAATTTTATCTCTATTCTGTCAATGCTTACATTGAATGCTAAATGATGTTTTCATGTCATTGCTAAGAGTGCCATTAGTTGACGGTACGGCTCAACTAGACATTATTATTATTATTATTCATAGTTCATTATGGATTTTCAGATTAATGTGTAATGGTTGGATGATCTAATGGTGAAATTGTTAAATTGTAATGTGAGCCCTTTGATTTTCGATTAGTTTCATTTTTAACTAAACAATTATTTTAATATTATTAATTTTGGTAAGTTCTTTATTTTCAGTATCAATGTGCTGCAAAGAAACTAGAAACAACGATCCATAAACAATCCACAAAGACCCGTAGAAAGTAAAAATGTAACTTCTGGCATCAATGCAACTTTGATGTAATGCTCGAATTTTTGTGCTCGATTATTTAGTGAAAAATATTTTATGCTTGGCATACGATTTTATAAGTGTGATTAATGTTAAGCAGGGTCATTAATCGTTGGATTTAATTTTTTTTTGGGCTAGTTTAGTAATTTTTGAGAAGTTGAGGGACAAAATTGCTACCAAAACCCTAACTAAATTGGAATTCTTTAGCTACCAAATTTCAACCCATTCTTGATTTTGGCGGGACTGTTTCCTGCCCCTATGCCCCACTCCAGCATACTTGACTATCGGTTGAACACTACAATAAGTCCATGTTTGGCTCTTCATTTTAAAAATTTATTTTCCTATATTATCTTATACGAACAGAATAAACACGTAACTTTCAATACGATGTCAAATCCACATAACCAAAAGTCCCATGCCACGCCATTAGGTAATCAGCTAGCAAGAGGCAAAGTAATAGAGCTTTAGTTCATTTTATTCAATTGTGACAAAGGTCCAAGCATTAGAAGACTTTAGAGATGAGATAATTAGATAGATAGATTGCATAGACAAGTGTCACATGCATGGCCTTATAAACTACATTCGCTCCTCTTTCCTCTGTTTAACTAACTCCCTCCATTCCACAAGCAGTCACTTCTCCTCCTTAAACTTAAAAATTTTCACCCTATCAACTTTGCAACTCTTCGTTTCTTGGCTTCCACAGTTTAATGGCGGTGGCAGATTTACACACCAAAATTAACCTTCAGTATTCTTCACAACTCTCCTATGTGTCAACCCGGCTCTCTTATAGCCGCCGTATCAGTCTTAGGCGGCCGCTCCCTCAGCCCCATAATTCGAGAATAAGCTGCTCTGTAACCTCCAAGTAAACTACTTTTTTCACTTCTTGGATTCTTTTGTATATAAACGTACAAGTGTTTGACAGTTAGTATGGTTATGCGGTGGATTTTGGTATTGTTTTGGAGATTTTTTTATTTTTTTTAAAATTCTTGTTGGTGGATTTTTCAGTGAAGTTCAAGCACCTGTGGCTGTAAACACTGAGGGCCCCAAGAAGAAACCTGATTGCTATGGAGTCTTCTGTCTTACTTATGATCTCATGGCTGTAAGTTTTCCAATACTATATGGGCTTTATTTTACTTATTTTTGGGATTGTATTCGTTCTGTTTGAACTTTTGACTTAATGGTAAGTAAGCCTTGGCTGCCAGTCGTCGTAGTTGAATTGTGATGTAGTGTAAGATACAAGAACTGAGAGGGATTGTTGTGCAGCTGGAGGGAAAGGAGGAAGGCGGGGGACGGAGAGAAAAATGCCTTTTGTTGAAGTCATTAGAACTGATTATTTAGACTTTTTTTGATTGAAATAAGTGGATTTATACTTTTGGTATTAATAAAGGGTCAAGCTTTATTTCTTCCTTGTTTTGATAAAGGAAACAAATTAAGGAAAAGAACACTACCTAAATTGTAACTGCAATATGTTGCATTGCATTAATCTATGTTGAAGCTCCTATCGTCTCTTCCAAATGCTGTTTCTCGGTGATGATTAGGGGCAAGTCTAGGAAAGAAAATCAAGGTTTGCACAGACAATAGAGCATATGAAGAAATCAGGTAGCAGAGACTATAATCTTGCTGCAAAGTATTCTTGAAACTTGCATTTGCCAAACACTAAAATTCTTAAAATAAAGTCATTTCTCAAGGTCATTTTCGATCCTTTCGCAACAAAACTCTACTTCAAGAGGCCCAAAATCTTTTGAGAATTCATTTCATATTAATTATTAACCCTGACTATTTGCAAATATTTCTTTCACTGCATAGTCCATAGTATAGATTATATTAGGTTATATTAAGTGATATTTAATATGCTGAAAGGGAGAAAGAAGCCGAGAAAGAATGAACTTGTGCCCATTAAATTTTGGAAGGGGCAAGCGTGCCTTTTAATTAATATGTTAATGCAATTTTTTCTGCTTGAACGTATACACAGGAAGAGGAGACAAAGTCTTGGAAGAAACTGATCAATATTGCTGTCTCGGGTGCGGCCGGAATGATTTCCAATCATCTCCTTTTCAAGGTAATTTTTTTTTTTCTTTAAAACTATGTTGGGTTGGATCATCTTGAACAATTTTAGCATCTTTATTTGTTCTTTTTCAAGGCAAACCATTAAGCATCATGTTTGGCTAAAAGTGAGTCAAAATTGTTTCCAAACGTTTTTGAATATCTAACTTTTTTCTTACTTGTAAACAAAGTTACTTGTTTTGATTACTTTAAAATAAGTAACTTAATAATTGCCAACTTTGATCATTAAAAATTAATTATTTATTTATAAAGTGAAATGATATAATAGACAAACATGGAATTGTCAAATGCCTATTCTCAACATATAGATGCTTTTATCCTGCAGCGCCTGTTCTTAGCTGCTTATGAATTATGATATAAAGTAATTGAACGATAATACATGAAGCCTTTTTGTATCTAAAGAAAAATTATGTTCTATCCATGAATAAGTTAGTCATTCTGATGATTAACACAGTAATTGCAATATCATTATGACACAAAGCTCTGTATTTTTCTGCTACGTTTACTTAATGATTAGAACTTGTTCTGTTATGGCAGTTAGCTTCTGGTGAGGTGTTTGGGACAGATCAACCTATTGCGTTAAAACTATTGGGATCAGAGCGATCATTCCAAGCTCTCGAAGGTAATTTAAGTAGATACCGTCACTGTCCCTTCCAAAATCCAAAATGATTGCAAATATAAACCATCGAGCAACAAATACAGGTAGTTTTTTACATAGTTGAAGTATGCCCATTTTCCAAGACAATTGTCGTGTAAATTGATTAGAGTCTTATATGTTATAATCTTAAGTTGATACCAATTTCTTCAAACTTCATACAATCTTGTAAAATTTTCCACCTACAATGTTATACATGAATGCTGGAAGCTGACTGCACTTCTGTCAGACATGAAATTTTAAGTTATTTCAAGATTGAAATTACTGTATTTATTTGCTTATTAATATTGTACCAAAATATTTCAGGGGTTGCAATGGAACTTGAGGATTCATTGTTTCCTTTGTTGAGGGAAGTGAGTATCAGCATCGATGCTTATGAAGTGTTCCAAGATGCAGATTGGGCACTTCTGATTGGAGCAAAACCTCGTGGCCCTGGAATGGAACGGGCTGGTTTACTAGACATAAATGGGCAAATCTTTGCAGAGCAGGTGTCTTCTTATTCTTAAAAATCAACATAAGTTGGGCATTTTCATGTTTAAGAATCCTCGTAAATGTAAACAAATAGTTATATTTCGATACAGGGAAAAGCTCTCAACGCTGTCGCGTCCCGGAATGTCAAAGTTATAGTGGTGGGGAATCCATGCAATACAAAGTAATGCAATATTACTCTTTTGCTTGATACCAAGTTTTTTTTTTTACTTCCACTGATGCCTTACTAATTTATTTTCTCCCCTTTGAAGTGCATTGATCTGTTTGAAAAATGCTCCAGAAATTCCTGCAAAAAATTTCCACGCTTTGACTAGATTAGATGAAAATAGAGCAAAATGTCAGGTCCGCCAACCGTGTTGAGATAATTCATATTCTTATTTACCTTCCGTCTCGATCAAGGCAACGATTGAACTTCTACTAATGTTTTATGGTTTGTGCAGCTGGCTCTAAGAGCAGGAGTTTTCTATGATAAAGTATCCAATGTAACAATTTGGGGGAACCACTCGACCACTCAGGTAATTCTTCAAACTCCGTCGTGGAACATCTTTTTGAAAACATAATTTAAATATCAACATAGCCAAGGTCCTCAGAATAAGTTTCTTCTCTATCCATTTATGAAAATTGTACACGTGTCATTTTTTTATATAAAAAATAAATCTGACAGACATGTCAAAGACATAATTTAAATAAAGGTTTGTCTATATGTACATAAAAATATGTACATAGGGGTGTCCACACCCTCACATGGAGGTGGGGGCCCACTTCGGTGTGGACACCCTTATGTACATGTAGCATATTTCTTTAAATAAATAATTAATTTTCCTTCTCTAACAACGTAAGCTTTAAAGCTGTTTAGATGAGGTGTTCCAACACGCCTAAAGTCTCGTTAAACTATTTATGGCTTATATTAACAGGTTCCAGACTTCTTAAATGCTAAAATTAACGGCGTACCCGTCAAAGAGGTTATCAAAGATACTAAATGGTTGGAAGAAGGGTTCACAGAAAAGGTTCAGAAGGTGAGATCTCAAACTAAAGTTTCTTGTTTCAGCGTTATATTTAAAATATGCTGAAGACGGTAGTTGATTATATTCAAATTTGATTTTCAGAGAGGTGGTGTTCTTATTAAGAAATGGGGACGATCTTCTGCTGCATCAACTGCTGTGTCAATTTTGGATGCAATAAGGTCTCTCGTAACTCCTACTCCTGAGGGAGATTGGTTTTCTTCTGGAGTAAGTTCGTAAACTTCTTGTGATTCTCCATGCAGAATAGAATGGTTGTTGATGTTTGTTAATATCTTTATTTTCTAAATTTCAAATAAAATTTAAGGTATACACTGCGGGAAATCCTTATGGAATAGCAGAGGATATTGTTTTCAGTATGCCATGCAGGTCAAAAGTAAGCATCCTCCAAAGAATTCCTTTCTAGTAACATTTCTCTGCTCAAGCTTTCGTCGAAGATTTCATCTAACTTCTAATAACTACATTCTTAGGGAGATGGTGATTATGAACTTGTCGAGGACATAATTATTGACGACTACCTTCGCAACCGAATTAAAAAGGTACGTCTTATCATTTGATATTTGGTATTATGTACCAACCATGTAATCTTTATTCTTGATTAGAGTCTAATACTCTTATCAAGAGACTGGGATTTCATATGTGAAATATACTAAATCTTATTTCAAATTCTTATTATCGCTAGATCCACTGAAATATCGACACAACTAGATAATTTACAACTGTAACCTACCTTGTTCATTTATGTCCGACTCTTCCTCTTTTGACATATTCTACTAACATCACATCACTCTCACTCTCACGAACTTCTTTAGGTATACACAAGACGTCCAGCCAACTAAGTTGTCCTTCCTTTTCGTATGTTTCATAATTTTTTTCCTTCTATTTTCAGATAAAATTTACTGTCTTTTTAAGCTTGACCAAACATGCCGCAGGAGTCTAAATTTTTATTTAAAGAAGGATAGATGGCAAGTCATTGCCTTGAAATATATAAGTGAATTTAGGCATATATGCTGTAATTAAAGCTGGATCTTATACAATACTTTTAAACAGCTCCGTGCCATGGCCTTTAAGGTTAACTTTAACTTTGATACTGTTGCATGGATTTTTTTGCAGACAGAAGCCGAACTGCTGGCTGAGAAGAGATGTGTAGCCCATCTTACAGGCGAGGTAAGAATAAAATTTTCCAGTACTCGCATTCTGCTGTTGACATTGTAGAAGCCATATTAATGACTCTCTTATTCGTAGGGTATTGCTGTATGTGATCTTCCTGGCGATACAATGCTCCCAGGAGAAATGTGAAGCCACTAGACGAGGCATTTTCAAGAATCCGGCAAGTTACCACAAAGAGCTCCTGGCCTCACTCAACGGAAATGAATAATATCTTTTGATTATATAGAAGAGTAAGCAGTAAACCAATAATTTATCAAAACTTTTCTAGGTCGTCCCAACATCCCAGTATCAACTTTTCTAGTTCGTCCCAACACTCCAGTACAGCTTCACACTATTGTAAATTAAGTCCAAATCGCTATTTTTGAAAGCAACTATAAACAGAAAAATAACTAGAAAAACAAACAAAGCAAACGCACAATTTGTAGTGGTTCATGGCAAGTGTGCGAGGCATTCCCTAAAAATACCAATGATATCAGACTTTGACGAATCAACTCACACTGGACTCGCATTGAGATCAAGTTTATCTACTATAAGAACAAAAGCATCAAAATATATGCTTCCTTAAAAATTTAGCAGCAAATGAGGAGAATTTAACAGTACCACTACCATCACCATCTATCCTAGATATAATGTAATCACAATTAAAGTGAAAGAAATTAAATTAAACGACATGAAAAATAAATAAATTAAGAGCAAAGAAACAAGCAGAGAGAGAGAGAGAGAGAGTCATCTATTCATAATTTAATTAATCTAGCAACATCAACCTATTTGCCCACCAAAATCAGCAAACCAAAATCCAGTAAAAGATGTAACCAATTTTTAAAGTGGAAATACAGATTATGAAAATCGGTATGCTTCTGGAATAGAAGCTTAGTCTGACATTGGAGAACAGAACAGTGTCAACCTGCAGAAGGAAAGTATTCAACACACTTGTACAAGAATCAAATCCTAATAATTTTAGTAGCTTCTTAGCAATATAAGATACAGAATAAACAATCATGTATTTATGTAGCTTGGTATCAATTTGAGGAGAATATCTACCAAGTCTACCTCCAAGTTTTCACCCACTCTACGGTTTATGGATCTTTGACATATATTTCCTACTTGCAACACTTTACCTCGCACATATATAGGACCCAATTTTGAAGCTCATGGAGAAAATTAGGACCCAGAGGAAAATAAAGTAGAACCAGCCCCTAGAAATTGCTGAAACAGTCTTTCCAGGAAGTATAACACTTGATTCCAAGCTTGCAGAACCGTCAGAACCTTGTGACAGACCAAAAGAAAGAACAATGTTAAAGTTCCCACGTTTGCCAAATGAATTGTCTGCCCCATTTCCACCCATGGTTAAATTTCGTAATTGAATCATGCCAGCAGTAATATGTGCCGAACTGGAAGGCTGAGATACAGAATTGAAACGAAGAGCAGCATCTTTTGGATAAATCTCTGAAGCAAATGCTGGAGGAGCAGAGATGCTGCCCAACATGCGACTTGCCTGCTTCATGAGTGGATGCTGAAAATCTGCACAATTATAAAGTATACCCAAATTGAATCAAAGAGAAAGTAATTCATAAAATTATCGACTAGCACGGCAGGAGAGTCAAACTTTGATGAAATTCCAGGCGCAAGACTGCTACTTCTAATTAGAATGATCTTTCTTACCTGATTCAAATTTCGCAGATTCTTTCTTAGAGGATGGTTCAGCATCATAGTCATTGTTACTGTCGAAGTTTTGTCTGCTAGATGTAGTATCTTGCTGAGTTGGTTCATTTATATTCTGGCACATATGGGCAAATTAAACTCCATACCAATATAGCAAAGTGAACATTGAAAACATAAATTCGAAGTGTAGAATCACCTTCTGAACAAGGAATGCTTCATCAGGAACAAGGTCCTCACTTCCCACCATCTTTGAAGGATCGTAAGCAAAATACTGTGGGTTGCCATCTTCAGCATCAAAGAATGAAAGGTACTCCTCGAGCATGTCAAAAGTAGAGGTATCATCTCCAAGAGAATTAGAGAGATCATTAGTTTCAATAAATCCTCCATCACCAGACTGAATGTTATCAAAAGTATCCAGCCAGGATTCGTCCAGCAAGTAATCTACCTCAGAATTCCCAGTCTTGCTTGATTCTCCAACGTATTCATGCTTGAGTGGTTTTCCATCAATATCATGTGAATCGGGCATGTCACATAACCTCTTATCATCAGACTGCTCTGGCTCACATTGATGTTTGGGGACACCCAACAAGAGCTTTTGGGAGTCAACTGTGGTGGATTCCTTTCCGTTGCTGCCATCTTCCACAGAGTAGAAATTCAATGGAAGGGTAGTAACATCTGATGTAATGTCCGTTCCAAGAATCTGGCAAAAAAAAGCATTCTATCATTTAAAGATCATAAAGCTTATTGTAGACTCAGAGGCTTCTCTGGGGTGAGATTGGGCAAATATAGCCTAAATGATAAAATTTATTTAAGTTCCAAAAACATTGCAGAACAAGACCATGTGTCACTACAACTAATGCTTTAGGATAACTAAAAGATGATGACCTAAACTGGAGTACAAACTCAATAATAAATCTATTCTAGCTCAATGACTTTCTTTATTGGGGAATAATAGGTGAGAGAAAATAAAGGTGCAGTTTTTGGTCTCCACTCTTCCTCCCTGTGGTTTTTTTCATTTTTTTATTATAGCTGTAGTTTGATGGATGGTGACAATACAATTTACATAACCAAGTGATACAAACTTTAACCCGTATATATTTCTACCAACAATGGGGATGGATTTTATGCAAGGTGAAGAAGAAACAAATTCAATTGTCCGTTATATCTCCAGTCTTTCAGATCCAAACTTGATAAAAATATCAGTGTACAAATTCTGCAGATCCCCTTTTCAAGGAAATGCATATGGAGCTCCTTTTTATCATATTTCAATTGGATACTTGACTATTTCAACTAATTACCATCAGAAAAAATAGCGTAAAACTCCAAAATTATGGCTCTACCTTTCAGGGCAAAATGAATTCGAGGATCACTGGGCATATTTTACTTGGATGCTTGCTTGTTTTAATTCATTCACTGTAATTGTTAAATGCTCTAAAAATTCCATCATTTGCATATAGGCAAACCCTTGAGACTGTTCTGTTGTATGGGATTTTCTTTCACGTGTGAGGAATAAGGAACTTATTTGAAAACAGTCCACAATGGTAAACAAGTACAAACCTGCTCAAGGTCATGTCCGTCCAAATAGACATCATCGCCAAAATCCACTTCCTCTGCAGCCTCTTCCTTGGTAGCCATTTCCACCTCATCGTCCTCCCACTCCTCCTCCACAAATGGTGCCCCATACTTTTCGCCATTCTTCGGCCCAGAACCACTCTTTTGAAATACCCGGCACAGTACAAATGCATCCTTCTCCACCAAAATATACAGAGATAATAAAATTAAATAAAGAAATCAGTCAAGAATTTCAAAAAAGAAATGAACCTTGAAGAATTAAGTTCTCTTCGAATGTACCAATGAGAAACTAATGTTCGTTATTCTAGTAAAAATTATAACAATCCAAGTACTATAATAATAATAATAATAAAAGTGGCAATTTCATCTCAAGTTCCATGCTTCTCAATTCAAACAGACTAAATTCCACCTTCTTTTTGTTTTTCCCGTTAATATGCTAGTAGCATAGTAATAACGACTATAAGATTGTGATATCTTCCCAAGTTTAATATTTTACGATCCCATTTCAGAACGACTCAAACTCTGCCTTTTTTCATTTGCAGTTGGTTTAAACTTACTCCGACATCCAAATCCTCAGAAAATCACTCATCACATACATTTCCTTTATTTTTTCCTTCAGACCACGCCCATCATGTATTTTCTTCAGGTTTATTGAACATTCAATAATGCATACTACTTCTGTCAACAGAAAATACATCTTTAAGTCAGAGCGCGAGAATAATTAAGAATCAAGATACATAAACATGTGCACCCACCTGAACAATTCCAGCTCTCTCCAACTCGAGATCAACAAGCCTGTACTCATGCATAACCCAGTTAGTCCTCAGACCCTTTGGAGCCCGGCCGCTATGATAAACGAGAGTTTTCTTCATCCCAACAATCTCTGATTTATGGTAGACAGCCCTGTCCTTCCCTGTCGTCTTCCAATATCCTTTTTCAGTTGCTCGGTTGGTCTTTGATCCATTCCCATATTTCTTGTCCAGAATGCTGAAATAATACCACTCCAAATCTCTAGTCCTTAGCCTTGACATACCTAAAACCAACCATATTTATGATACAATTAAGTAAGAATTTTCAAACATCAGAAGATAAGATACGCAAATGCTATGTTATTGGTGTATAAGGCATCAGTGAAGGTAGAATATATGCTACGTATTTGCATGGAGAGACGGGTGATCTTGATACAAACATGAAGTTAACTAAAAGAATTCAGATGACATGATACTTGAAAATTCACTAAGCCTCCAGTGGGAAACGGGAAGGAAATGGAGGAACTCTTATTTTCACGTGTTTGGTTCAATGGAAACAAATCAAGTTAGGGTAAACAAACATGATTAAGAGTTAAATCTGAAATTTACACATCAATTTGCTTTAATTTTCCAATCATGTGCTCAAATTTTTTTAACTATTTCATGTTGATAGGGGATAAAAGGTGAGAAATTATAGTCCTGCAAATTTCAAGATAGAGTTACTACTATCCATCATTAAGTTGACCAATATCAGACAAAACCTAAAAATTACTGATGATTCGCCTCCATTTGGCAAATTTATAAATCATGTATAAATTGATCAAACTTCATATCCAACCACATATTCCATAACGAACCCGCAAGCTATCCACTTATGCACCACTAATTCCTATCTATTAATAAATTAAATTAAACCATAAACA
This sequence comes from Fraxinus ornus, assembly GCA_903798235.1. Taxonomy (NCBI): domain Eukaryota; kingdom Viridiplantae; phylum Streptophyta; class Magnoliopsida; order Lamiales; family Oleaceae; genus Fraxinus; species Fraxinus ornus. The sequence continues at coordinate 154,731 of CAIGRF010042796.1, read as the reverse complement.
TAAAAAAAATAAAAAATAAAAAAATGTAAAGCTCGATAATAACATAAACCTACACTACTACCCACACGAAAATTACAGTCAAATATTTCAACAAAAGAACCTACGTTCTATTAAACCAAAAAGTTCCAAGTTCTAACTACAAAAACAATAAAAAATTTCTTAACGAAAATAAAAAGAAAATTAAAATCACGAAAGAAGATTCTAGAACAGCATGGCTTACTAGGGAGATCCCAGGGTTCGGCCTTGTAAATATCGATATCAGATATAGCATCGAAACGGAAAGACTTCCCGCAGACTTTTCGCCGCAAATAGTAACGCACCAGTTCCTCGTCAGTTGGATGGAATCGGAAACCCGGTGCCAGCATAGTCGACGACGATCCAGAAGATGATTTATTGGGTGTAGAATCCATTTCACAAAAGAAAAATCAAAGAAATTAATCAGAATGAGTTTCGATTTATGAAATTTTGAGAATTTTTTTTATCTTCCAGCTTAATGGGGATGGACTTGGAAGAAGAGAGGAGCCATTGGTTGTGAGAGTTTCAACGCTCGCGTATTCGATTACCTTATACATATGTAATCTTTTGGAGGAAATTTATTGACAATCACAGCGCGAAAATAAAAGGGTTGAATTCGACACTTTTTAATTGTATTCCTTGCTTACTTTTTATTTTTATTTTATTTTTTCATTGTATTTTTATTCTCAGCGTTCCATTAATTATACAATCTTGCTATACGACCCGAACATTGATCCGAACAGCGGATCAATGAGTTAGTGGTTCAACCGATGATCCGATAGTTCAACCGGCGCATCATTGCATAAAAACTTATAAAAAGTATAAAGTATTAATTTTTTTTAGGGGCAAAATTAAAATTTTTAATTTATTTTTTTACCACTTATTTAGGTATATAAAATAAAGTAAAATGTTGGACCAGAGTTTTTTAAAAGAATAATTTTATAAAAGTTATAAATAATTCATTAGTAAGATATAAGTTATTGCACACAAATAATATTAAAGTATTTTGTGTTCAAGTGGTGAGAAACATTTTATTTTTCTTAAGAGCCTAAAAATTTTGTAAAAGAATTTCAAAACAAATCAAACCGGTCAACATGGCGGGGTAAATCACCGGTTAACTCGGTCAAAGCCCGATTTTAATCGAGTCAAGTGCATTTCTATCAATTTAATATTAATACGTTCGGGTCGATCAAGGGTCCGGGTCGCCAATTTTCCGGCCGGACCCGGCCCATTTTTATAACAATGTTGCTGTATATACATTAAATTCGACACTGTAATGAGATGTCAACTTTTTATACATTAATCTTAGAATAATACTATTTGCAATGAAGACTATCGGTGGTCTTTCTACGTGGCATTGTGTGACAATTTATGATTTGATGCATTAATATGGTAATTTTTTAGGATTAATCCCCAAGTACAAGGGCTGATTTTACAGGGGCCTTACAGGCTCCTCACTGTGTATGCCGGCCCCACCAATGTTAAAAAATGAAAAAGAAAGAGGCTCTCCCCCCTATGTATGTGGCCTGGCAGGGCCTGTGAATCAAGCCCATGTACTCCAAGCATAACCTAATTTTTTATTGACATGTGCATCAAATCACAAATCGCAACAGATATGCCACGTAGGAAGACTATCGATAGTGTTCACTATGAATATCATTTTAAACAACTAATGACTCGGATTTTTGACACGTGATGAAGTGTCAAACTTGTTGTACACTAAGCTTAATCATTAATTATAACATTTTTTTTTACTAATGATATATGTACATTTTGCATGACATCACTGTTAACATTATCCTCTATGGGGAGGAAATCTGTGCAGCAATATGATAAATGAGTTCAAAATCAAGAATGTATATGTTGCTACTCGGAAGAGCGTAAATAAAGGTGCAAGGAAGAGGGTAAATGTAGCTTGATTGTGTTGTTTTTTATGTTGATTTCCATACAGAAGAACCTTAATCAAGACGTAAAGAGATTTATTTATTTATCATATTTTTTTAAATACAAAAATAAAATATAGAAGTGCAAAATATTTGTCCATGATTCTCACTTCAAAACAGGCTGATAAAATGTTAGGACAACAAAGATCATCAAAGATTAACCCCATTTTTTTTTAGGTGGAATGTATTTTGAAATATTAGATTAATAGAGAATGTATGGTTAAAAATTAAGAATTTTTTTTTTTTAAATGCATGTAGTATTATTTTATTGAAAAAATATATTGTTGAAAAGAAGAAAAAAAAATATTTTAAAAAAGGGGATCAAACAAGGTCTAAATTTGTTAAATAATAGAAGATAGGATAAAAATGACAAAAAAAAAATAGAAAATCAACTGTGAGAATGGTCAAAAGTTTAAGACCTACAGTGATTTTTTTTTTAAAAGAGAAATATTTGGCTAAAAAGTAGCAAAAAACTTTAGGTTCATGTGTAAAACTAATTTATTGATAAAACGTATAATTGGAATGAGTTCGAGGAAAAAATATTTTAAGAACGGGATTCAAAATATTCCGTACAACTCTTAATTAATGGTGTGTTTGATAGATATTATTTTGGAAGAATGTATTTTCGAATAGTTGATTGATAGAGAATGTGTGGTTCAAAGAAGGAAAAATTATTAATGTGATGAAAAATATTATTTTATTGAAAAATGTGTGATTGAAAATGAGTAGAAGAATGAGAATGAAAAATTTAATGTGACTCGTACAAGGGCTAAATAGGAGAATTATTTTATGTGGAAATTACAGTATACCAGAATTTTAAACTTCCAACTTCAAAATTCAGATTTACAAATTTTTATTTCAAAAATCAGATGATAATTAATATTTAATTAATTTAATTTTTAAAAAGATAAAATTAAAACATATGAAACCCTGCTTCCAACTCGCAGCAAACCCTAAATCTCTATCTCTTCTACCTTTCTCTCTCCGTATAATATCTTTATCACTCTCCCTACTCACCCCTCTCTATTTCAGTAGGTCAGTATGTGCCTTGTAGTGGCGCCACGTAGGAAGGTGGCGCTCCTCCTAAGTGTTCTCTCGAAGACCTCGTCGACCTTTGATCACCACAACGGTGCTATTCGCTTTCCGTTAGCAATTCACATATCTCAGATCGACATTGCAGCCTCGAAATTTGTCTAGTTGAAGCAGAAAAAGAATAAGATGCACTAAGACCGTTGTTATGTGTTTTGCAATTGCTGGTAGCGGTGTGGTTATAACAGTGGTGGTGGTGGTGGTGATAGTGTATTGGTTTTGCGATTGTGGTGGTGGTGGTGGTGTGTGACGGTGCTGTGTGCAGTGGTTGGGTGTAGTGGTGATGTGCAGTGGTGCTGTGGTGTGCGATGCGGTGGTTGGGTTCGATGATGATGTGTTATGTGGTTGGGGTGCTGTGTGTTGTGGTTGGGTTCGGTGGTGGTGACCAGTGGTTGGGTATGGTGTGCGGTTGTTGGGCGCGGTGATGGTGTGATGCTGTGTGACTAGTAATTTTAGATCTGATTTTTTGGTGGTGGCTGGATGGTGGTGACTAATGACGTTGGTGGTTGTGCTGGTGAGTTTGTGGTGGTGGTCGGAGGTGATGGTGAGATGTTGTTGGTGATGGGTCTATCAAGATAGTGGTGGATCCGGCGCGACGATGTGGTGGTGTTTTTCTGTGATGTGTTGATTTGTTTGAGACGGTATTGCTGTCGAGAAGTGGTGGTTCTGGAGGCGATAGTGGCGGTGATGCTGCTAGAAAGGAGTGGTGAGGTGGTGGTCACAAATGTTGGTTGTGGTCTCAAATTATTTGGCTAATTATGACCATTAAATTAATTAATATGTGACCAATAAATAATATGTGAGCAATGAAAATGATAAATTGTGACCAAGAAATAATGTGTGACCTAAAAAATTGTTAATTTATGATCGATAACTTGAAAATTTGTGATTGTCTAATAAGTTGTAAGTTATAATATTTGTAATTTATGACCGATAAATAAATTGTGACGTATAAATTTTTGATTTGTGACTAATGAACAAATTATAACCTATAAAATGATTTACCAAGAGCTCTCAACAATTGGAAGAAATCGGAGAGGACGAAATCGGAATCGCTGAAAATGAAGGTCAATAACCCGTGCTCCTTCTTCGAACAGTCGGGAATTCGAGATGTGGGAGTTATGTCTTCTAACAAAGATTTATTTCTCAGAGGAAATGGGTGCACAGATTTCTTCAGCACGCAAATTTGGGGGAAATTGGGTGCAAGGGAAAGCTTTTGTTGTAAAAGTGGGTTTCCCTCCAAGAGAAGAGAGAGAAAAAACTTGACACGTAATGAAAATTTGAATCCCTGTTTTTAAGTCTGGTCTCTACCCTGGCCAAGTAGCATTTTTGTTCTTTCTCCACGCCATTTTCGTGTTCCCACCGATCTGAGACCCAAAATTCCAAACGATGTCGCCGACGTTTTTGTCAACGTCGTCGGCCGCCATTACATCAAGTCCACAAACCGCGATAAACTTGTTGTTTTTGCCGCCGCTGTCGTCATCATCTCCGACTGCCTTCGACCCCTTGTTGCCTGGAAATATCACCGACTCTGTAGCACTCTCAGAAGGTAACATTTTTGGATTTCAGACTGATTTTACTCGAAAGTTGCAATTGATGAAAATAAGGAATTTATTAGACAATGAGTTATTTGGATCCCTATTATTTGACTCCTGATAATTTGAGTACTAAAACTGAAGTTTAAATAGTTTTGGAATATTGCTTTTGGAGATACGTATTGAGAGGTTTATTGGCCAAAGTAATCAGTCTAAGGTTCTTGGGTACAATAGAGGTAGTGTGTCTTGCATAAAGAGAAACGATTGTTGGAGAGAATTCAAAGCCATTCTATAGAAAAGATTACCAAATTGCTAGATCAAGTTCTGTTTCTATGGCTACTGATCCAAGCCAATGTAGTGTTGAAGAGTTCTATGGACTTTTTTCTGTGTTTAAGCATCTGGAGTTATTATCTAACATTGTTGTAGATTGCATTAAGTTGAACAGCCTGTATGGTTATAATCAAAATGTAGTTAATTTTGAGCTATAGAATAACCGAAAATGCTACAAGTTTAAGCATTGTTCTATGGTTGTTGTTTGGATGCTGAGAGAATGAGCAACCTTGATTTCCCTTATGCAATGTTGTTTAATAAATCCAAAGAATTGTCTGTTTACTCCGATCGAGCATGTTTATCTGATTTTGTTCAATTATGAAGATTGTTACCGATATATTACTACCTCAGATGCATGTGGTTGTTTCCCGTGTAGGGATGAGGGCAGGAATTATGGTGTTTGTCACAGCTGTAGAAGCACATTACACTCCTTCAAAGAATGCAATAGAAAACGGGCTTGTCCACAATGTGTAGATGGTATACAGAAATGTTTTGTGGTTGAAAAGGTAGGCAATTACAAAGGAAGACTATTCAAAACTTGCAGTACTGATTGTGGATTCTTTGTTTGGGTAAAAGACGATGAAGCAAGCGGTGAGTCAAGTACCATTGATGAAGAAACGAACATTAATACCAAAGAGGAAGTTGACAGTTTGCCTAACATGTTCGACAATCTTTCGTTAAATGTGACACTCTGCAAGGGCAAAGAGCCTCCAGATGGTAATGGAAAACGAAGGGGCTTGCCATGCTGAGTTGTTGTATTTGTTATTGCACTTTTCTAGTTATTTTGTTTACTCAACGGAGTCGATTGCATCCATAAATGGTCATGTACTTGCTTAGGCAGCTTTTGTGTTATCAGTTCATTATGGTATTGATCGTGTACTTTAAGATTTGCGTTCCACATTATAATGTTATAAACTTAAGTTAAAAAGGTTAATTTGGATGCTCAATTACTTTGATTAGGCTTTATGTCTTTCTTGGGTTTTTAATTATTCTACCTTTGGCGCTGCTTGATTTGCCGTCTCACTATAGTTACTTGTCTTTGGACATTGGCTGACTTGGAATGTTAGGTATTAATTGTCTTCCAGTGGATATGTGAACATCATTCAGTTTGTGGAGTAATGCTTATGAAGCAAACTATAGTTGGTAACCTGTAACCTTGTGCGTGGGAACTCCGGAAACAGAAAGATTGTGAAAGAAACCATTGTCTATGCATAAGATGCCATGACCAATTGAAGATTAGAACAAGAATACTTAAATGTCATGCTGTCCAACATTTCATGGCAGGAAAATGCAACGAACAAGTTAAGTTAAAAGGTAGTCCAACTCATCTGAAGACCCAAAAAATTTCACAAACCTGCTATCACTTCCAAGATATTAAATTATCAATATATATGGCAAAACAATTTCCATGTCAAACAAAGTGTAACTACCAGGATAATCAAAAAAGACGTTACATTTAACAATTTGAACACTATTCTAAACTAGAAATCTATATATGCCAAGGTTCCCGATCAATAACAAGATTATACATGACTTGACTTGTCTCGCTTCATAGGCCAGTTGGGCCACCTCCTTGCGGGAAGTTTGGTCGGACTATCTTCTCCTAATGTTTCCTCCTCCACTGATAACATATCGTTCGCAACACTCTTGTCAACAACTCTCTCCACTAAAAATTCATCACTTGCGTCTTCCATAGAACATCATACTGCAACACAATAAGTGGCTTTATTTAGCAAAACATAAACCACTTCAGTTCAATATGTAATTGCAACATGTAATCTCATCACGTTAACATTTGCCCACAAATAATCAACACCTCAAAAAGGAAATAGTACAACCTCAGAAATCCATCCAAAAACAAACAAAATAAACATATTATTCAGTTAACATCAGAAACAGGGAAGATAATGTAATTGCAATATGTAATCTCATCACGTTAACATTTGCCCACAAATAATCAACACCTCAGAAAGGAAATAGTATTACCTTAGAAATCCATCCAAAAACAAACAAATTATTCAGTGCATCATCAGAAACAGGGAAGATAACATAACGTTACTCACGTGGGTTTTCCAGAGTTGGTGAAGACCGGTTCTGACCGTCACCGGAGTTGGACATAACCATCTCACTAAAGCCGAGAAGTGAGGGTCCAATTTGGGGAAGTGGCTGCAACGTATTGATTTTTCAATGGATTTTCTCTTTTACCTTTCCCTTTTTCAAATGTTTTGCAATGCCCAAAATGCCAGCTCCGGGTAGATACGAATCGGCATGGGCGATTTGGTATGGGAAATGGATTCCGGCGGCAGGAAGTGTTAGTGGCGGGACGCGGCCGAAATGGAAAGAAAATGCAATTACGCTCTTTTCCTTTTGACTTTTTCATTTGTTTATTGTTTAGGTTGCTTTCCTTTCATTTTTCAATTGTTTATTTATTCCCAGTGTATGCCACGTCATGTCATTTTCAAATTTCTGGAAAGCTTCTGGTAGAACACTTCTGTACATAAGGCGATTTTCTTCGGTAGGTTAGTATGTGCCTTGTAGTGGCGCCACGTAGGAAGGTGGCGCTCCTCCTAAGTGTTCTCTCGAAGACCTCGTCGACCTTCGATCACCACAGCAGCGCTATTCGCTTTCCGTTAGCAATTCACATATCTCAGATCGACACTGCAGCCTCGAAATTCGTCTAGTTGAAGCAGAAAAAGAGTAAGATGCACCAAGACCGTCGTTATGTGTTTTACAATTGCTGGTAGCGGTGTGGTTGTAACGGTGGTGGTGGTGGTGGTGGTGATTCTGTGGTGCGGTGGTGGTGATAGTGTGTTGGTTTTGCGATTGCGGTGGTGGTGTGCGGTGGTGCTATGTAGTGGTGGTTGGGTTCGGTGGTGCTGTATGCAGTGGTTGGGTGCGGTGGTGATGTGCAGTGGTGTTGTGGTGGTGTGCGATGCGGTGGTTGGGTTCAATGATGATGTGTTATGTGGTTGGGTGCGGTGGTGGTGACCAGTGGTTGGGTATGGTGTGCGGTAGTTGGGCGCGGTGATGGTGTGATGCTGTGTGACAAGTAATTTTAGATCTGATTTTTTGGTGGTGGCTAGATGGTGGTGACTGATAACGTTGGTTGTTGTGCTGGTGAGTTTGTGGTGGTGGTCAGAGGTGGTGGTGAGATGTTGGTGGTCCGTGGTGATGGGTCTATCAAGATGGTGGTGGATCCGGCGTGACGATGGGTGGTGTTTTTCTGCAATGTGTTGATTTGTTTGAGATGGTATTGCTATCGAGAGGTGGTGGTTCTGACGGCGACAATGGCGGTGGTGCTGCTAGATGGAGTGGCGAGGTGGTGGTCACAAATGTTGGTTGTGGTCTCAAATTATTTGGCTGATTATGACCATTAAATTGATTAATATGTGACCAATAAATAATATGTGAGCAATGAAAAGGATAAATTGTGATCAAGAAATAATGTGTGACTTAAAAAATTGTTAATTTATGATCGATAACTTGAAAATTTGTGATTGTCTGATAAGTTGTGAATTATAATATTTTTGATTTATGATCGACATATAAATTGTGACGTATAAATTTTTGATTTGTGACTGTACTTGTTTAATATTGGATATTTATTTTTGAATTGCGACCGTAAGATAATTTGTGACATATAAAATTTCTGATTTAACATTTGTGATTGTCTGATAAGTTGTGAGTTATAAAATTTGTGATTTGTGATCGATAAATAAATTGTGACGTATAAATTTGTGATTTACAATCGATGAACAAATTGTAACCTATAAAATTTTTGAATTGTGAAAGTAAAATAATATGACATATAAAAAATTTTAATTTGTGATCGAAAAATAATATGTGACAAATTAAATCGTTAATATGTGACCAAATTGTATAAATTTGTGACCTTAATATATTTAATTAATTAAATCATAAATAAATTTTAATTTAGTATTTGATTTTTGAAATTTGCAACATTTGTTCTTAGTTTTGAAAAGGAGATAGCATAAATACAATATCAAACTACATAGTCTCAATCAATAAACCTGAACAAAGAGACATTCTTTGGAATATAAACACTCTTTTAAAATAAAGAAAAGAAGATAATTAACTCAAATTCTCAATAATTCGAGAGAGGGCAGAGTATGTTCCAAATACTGATGATATGATGCCCACGACGATGATCATTAAACAAATTGAGCCCTGCAAATGAATTGGAAGAGAAGAATATCAATTTTGTGAAGACTTCCGATAATAAAATAAAATAAAAATCATATAGTAAGAAAATTTATCAAGTGCTAAAAGATTATAATTGGATATGAAACTCGGCTTCTTAAATCGTCCATTATACTGCAAAAGTCAAATAAAGCAATTCAACGTGAAACTAAGCCTTATTCTTAATAAATTTGAGCCGATTTCACATATCCTTTTTAAGTCGAGCACAAAACTTCTAATTCACCAACACCATAAATCTATAGTGAGACTTGCTTTTTCGTAAGGGCCAAACACTATTAGGCACTTATTTCCGACTCGCTATGTTTAGTTATAGAGAAGAATGAAACTGAGATTTACCTGAAAAAGGCTTATTCTTCCCCTTAAGATGCTGAGGTAACAAGCACATGGAAGAATCAAAGTCTGGAAAAGAAAGTCAGTTAGTACAGCGACATATTTGGTAAGATCGATTTGACAATATTTGTACAAATGGACGTGTAAAGTACTTACAACTAGCATTGTGAGTAAAGAGCCAATCAATGCCATCACGAGACCTGTACAACAGAAAAGACATCAAATGATGGTAAACCGGATTGTCTATAATAATCCAATTCTAGCATTATCTTGGAAGGTCGGAACATGAAAACATACCAAAGAATGGGATGCTAAGACCGACAAGCAATGTAGATATCACCAATGCTGTTCGTATGAGGATTGCATAGATATGAGATTTGGCGCAGTTTGATGGTATCAATTCCTCGAGACTCATTGCCACTGGAGAGATGGTTAATGCATATGTGTCTCGCATTAAGGAAAAGCCTGGTTCTTTCTCTTTTATCATAGAAGCTTAAAGGACTAATCTGTTCTAATGAATTTCAATTCTAACAACAGCCTATTGAATCGAAAAAGGATATTTAGTAAACGGATTGACTACCTGCAAAGAACATTCAGAGACAATTACAAACACGAAGTTTTAAGTTACTGATTGATAGAAAAAGAATATCTTCAATTGACCAACGTACTGTAGTCCAAACAGCAATTTTAGACGAAAATAAATCTTGGGGCATGTTGAGGGTAAACTGTGATTGTGTAGATTCTCCAAACATCATGTATCCTAGCACAGCAACTCCAGCATACATCAAAGTACAGATACCGAAACTGCATCATTGTTGATTCAGAAATTCAAAAATAGCAAATTAATTGCATCTGTGTATATGAAGTTGCTTCTTGTTTTTTAGTCAAACCAGCACAAGGAGTATTTATTAGTACTACAAATTATATGAAGAGCTATACCTTGTTAGGAGGACAGCAGGATATTGGCTAGGTTTTTCCATTGATGTATAGATATTGGGAAACACGGCATGTCCCGAGTAGCAATAACCATAGAGACCAATAGCAACAGGAAGAGTCGAAAGGTTCAGTGTTGTCCCTTTCGTCTGAAATCCAACTTGATCCACTAAGCCAACCCAAAACAAGCAAGCAACCACCAAGACTGATGCAACAACTCCACCGGCTGAAAATATCGCAAGCCCAAAATAAAATGCAGATATTGCATTAAGGATCATGCAACTGTATTTATCCAAACACGTGCAAAACTGGTACTCTTAAAGTTTTTTGGAAAAATATATTTGAAAGATTTCCTTTTTGCTCTTTTCCTCCCTGAAACATAATATTGTGCTCTATTTAGATCCGGATTCTAAATTTGGCCTACTGGTACAAAATTCATAAAGCGGCTTCATCGAGTATTCTTTGCTCTCTTTATTTAGTAACACGCTCCTCATCGACTTAGTGGATATTAACTTATTTGTTCATTGGGTTTTTGCATGAAGAAAGTTAGAAAACAAACTATCAAACTACAATGCTCACGTGAGTGGCATCAATTCATCCACCGGATAATGATGACTTTCCAATTACCTCAACTATCAGATATATTGACACGGAATTTCTTCTTTACAGGTATAACATAATGTTATGGGCTAATATAGGACCTAAAACAAGTGCTGAATGATATGAACAGAAAGTGATAAAATCCACAGAATTGACAAGCTTCATGTTTGCTATATTTTTAAGTTTTTTTCTGTACTGATTAGAACTCCAAAATCTATGGTGAAATGGTTAACAAACTCACCAGAAATATAGCTGAGAATGCTCAGGTCTCGCAACCAAACAGTTGGAAGAACAGCAAGGGTGGTCAGCAATGCAAAAAGATGGTGAGAGTTTAATTCAAATGCTCCAAAGCTTAAATGTGCATTTGGAAATAGAGATGATAAGTTATCGCTCTCCAAAATAATATATTCAACACAACAAGCCTGCAAGAGGGCAAGTAAAGAGAAGATTCAGCTCTACATGAACATATACCATACTAATGAGTTATGATATACGGGATGTGGTTAGATGTGAAACACGTGGAACTCAAAAGCCATGTGATAATCGACAAATATAGTTATATAACATGTTTGATAAAGAGGACTGGATAGATCTGGACAGTAATGAAGAGGAAAAAAAAAAACTAAAAATCTTGTTCTTGTTGCTGTCCAGTCCTGTCAACCATACCAAGCATGCCACAGAAATATAGATTGAGCATGATATAAATAACGATGCCACTCATATAAATAATTTATGTTTATATGAGTGGCATCTTTCATTAGAAACATGAATACCAAATCCAAAGTAGTTTAATCAGTCCAATGTTGTATATTGAAGCAAAGAAAATAAAGCCATTTAGTTGTTGGATTACTTACATACAACTCCACGTATAAAACTATCTGCATTCACAAAACACAACAGAAGAAATATCAGTGTCAGCAAACAGTTCTTGTATATTGACTTGCCCTTCATTCAATAAACACTGAACAAACTTGCCAAATACTTTTGTGAATGTTTTGTATGTATAGAGCATAAAGAAGTAATGAACTTCGATTTATTTCAATTATTTCTGACACAAAATATATATCCACAAATTTTCATTACTTTATGTTGTGAGTGTGCAGCGCAATTGGAGATTGTGATAATTCATATATATTAATCTTAAATTCCTTTGCTGAAAAACAATCAGCAATGAGAATAATGAAGCACAAAGAGTTTAAATAAAGTATAAAAAGCAGCATATTTAATGTTGATGAGTTAGATATTGAAAAAATGTTCTTTGAAGCATTAAAGATGAAATTAAGCTCGGAAAAAGGAGAAAAGCGGGAAAAATCTATCAAAGAACAACAATTGTAAACTTAATAGGTTGCAGACCATCACATGAAATGCCATATACTTAGTAGCTTGTTTTTATTATATCCTTTCAAATTCGTGTGTCATAGGAATTTGACCATTAACAGAGGCTAATAATTATTTGCATACATGGGCAAGTCAAACAACTTTTCTACTTTCCGACATTAATATAATTTCAAACAACAGAAAATAAGTGGGAATAATAGAACTTACAGATATGGCAATACGCCCAAATGTACCGAAAGCAGCTTGGCCAATATCCGGGTAAGTTTCAAGCCCAGGTCGGCTGTCCAAGCAGTAACGTAGCAGAATCCCAGTGTAGTAAGAAAGGACAGCAAATATCAACAGTATAGAAAGCCCCACCCATCCTCCTTCTTTGACAGCATAAGGTGTAGAAAGGATTCCTACTCCACACAGAACATTCATGCCTGTATAGAGCCGATATAGAAAACAATTTAATTTAATTTGTTCACTGAAGGATTAGGTAACAATTATGATTACACTTAAGGTTTTTATGTGATCAAAAAGAGGATTAATAACTGTAATCAGCCAGCTATACCAAAGGTGAAAGAGTATTCTATTCCTGATCACTTAAAAGAATGTAGAACAATTTTTACTTCTTATTGTTTAATTTCATATTGGTCCTTCTCAGAATATAGGAGGTACAAATTTCTAATTTTTTTACTGTCAAGATCGCAAATTCTTGGAATACTTCAATAAGAGCAATGCTATCCTATTAAATGCCATACCTTTTTGAAGATGTTAATTAAGAGTCTGAAAGTGACTGGAGAAAAGGTGAGAAAAGCCACAAGAACCTAGCCCTGCATACGCTTGTGCCAGTAAATCTGAACATCGATATTCTAGCACATCTGTTGGCATGGTCGGCACTCAACCATAATAGAAAGTATTAGTACGATAGATATCTAGTCGACCTAAATATATATCATCTAGGAAGTTGCTACAGAGTAGGCTTGGGTGTTGTTGCGGAGTTATTATAGCAGCCATTTTTT
>CAIGRF010042796.1:130300-141016 GCA_903798235.1 Fraxinus ornus | reverse complement strand
GAAAGTAATGTGGCAAAGAATAAGAAGAAGTAAATTTCAGAAGGGCTTTACAGAAATGTGATCAAAATCTGATGGAAATGCAATTGAGTTTAACAAGTTTTCGACTTATTGAGGCTGTGGGAGACCATTGATGTCATTATATTTGCAATTCTTTCTCCTCTTCAAGTAAAGATTCAACTACAACGAAAGTAATATATTCATAATTCATATGACTTGTCATGCCATGCGATGGTATTATATACAATTATGATTATGATGAAAAACACATGTTCATTTATGACTAATTGATTTTAACTATCTACACTTTTAACTAAAGTAACAATACCAGGTTGAACTAGCATACCATTTATCACTGCTTGGCCATATGAACTCTGTCGAGAAATTGGGAGTTCGTGTGAAACCTTGGAGGCTTTTTCATCAGGAGTTACTTTCTTTATGCCGGTCGGCTTCCTCAACGGTGTAGGTGGAAGCAGATAATGGGAACTACGTCTTTGTTGGGGCATCTTCTCATCCTCTGCTGCAGGTACAAGGGGTTCGTTCAAAGAAGGTAATATTTCAGGAGTATGTCTCCGAGTAAGTGACGAGGAAAGAAATGAGCTGCTTAAGCGTGACAATGTTGGTGTCCCCATAAAGTTAAGACTTGGAGATGAGACACTGCCGTATAAATCAATTGATTGCCTGCAACAAGTATCATCAATGGAATGTGAAACTTGATATGAAACAATGCAAACTAAAATATTATAAGTTGAAATCGTGTTACATTAATTCCTTTCTCCACAAGGGGAAAGGGCGACAAAGACGGCTATCACACTCCGAAAGTCTAATCTAATAAGAGTGTCAGACTAAGCTTCGAGTTAATTCACTATCCATGTTCGTGTACGCATTAGGATAAAAAATAACATCAAATTCACACATTAATACAAATTTTATTATTCCATTGAAGTGTCCTGATTACTCCCAACTATAGGTTACGGATAAACCATTTGACATCCCTTCAGTAAATAATCAGAACACAGTTTGTTCACAAATAAGGATATCTATGTCCATTTCAACTGTTTCATTTCTGTATGTACTTTTCATCTTTACCATCTTATTTTTCTCTCTTTATTGATTTCCTTACCAGGTGAATATACTGCCATCTGGCAGTGCAATCAATAAAATTTGAAGACTCTATTTAATTATCCATTGAAATCATACTTCAAACACCAGCATAATACATTTTTTAAGTACAACTCCGTAACTGGAAACGATTGAACAATAATTAATCAGTTGAGATGGTAGATGGTGATTGAGACAGCTCAAAGCCACTTGCAAGACAGCTTCTATAATGAGCAATTGATAGGTCTTGATCTGAGGTAAGAAACTTATTGCAACCATTTGATGATGAATTAATGACAACACCAAGGCAGAAATTTCGATTAGGTAATTGTCAGCAGGCCTTAGATAACTATCCTCGGGCCTACAAATCTTTAAACGGTGGCCTACTGTTTTACCCATTCTATCTGTGCTCTCATTTTCACATCCGGCACAGTATTACCTGTTCCTTAAGACTTCTTAAATAGGCTCATCATCAACAGTCCTGTAACCTTGTTTATTGAACTTTTTATGGGAGATACACCTTACCCATTCTTATTATCATCTAGGGGCCATTATCATGAGTTAGAGTCCTCTCCTGCAGGGCAGAACTGCCGAAGCTGGTTATGCGAAGGTTAAATTTTGTTTTGATAGATCAAGACCCTGGCTAATCCAGTTTACTAATTAGGAACAACCGTGCCCAGATTTGAGTTTGAGCTTTTTTTTCTTTTACAAAATGAGTCCTACTGTTCCTCCAAACTAAAGGATTGTTCTTACAGAAGATCCAAACCATAGTAGATTCATCCAACTTCAAGTGAGGAGTAGAAAATGGACCTTCAATCAATAACTTTCATCAACACAGGCAAGTGACTACTGAATCTAATTCATGAAAATATAGCATTCGCCAGAAAACTAACAAATAATAATTCCAGAATAGCCTAAACTAGATATCAAGTAAAAATCCAATTAACAACTGAAAATTATAAAACACGTTATGAAAATCAATAACTGAAACACGTACTAACATATATGTTTATAGAGATGCATATACTATATATACCTTATCGGAGTACTTGGAAGAATCCGAGGCATTCCCATCTTCACTGTTGTCATATGCTTTCTCCTCATCTTCTTCCTCACTCTCAATGTAAAAACTTTGTTCTGATATCGAATTCTTCATTTTATTCTCAATTCAGAGCTTCAAGTGTATCTGTATATAACATATAGATTTAGAGCATAAATCAACCAATCAAATCTCTCACACATGGAAATTTCAAGACTTCTAATTAATGCAACCAAAATATGAATTCCATTGAACATATAGGTATAATCATTAGATTTAGCACAAAGATGGAAAAATGTTTGAAAGTAGAAAGAAGAAACTTTGCCTAAAACCAATTATTTTCTTAAACTTGAATCCCAACTAAATTCAGAAATAAAAGATTAAATTGATTGCCCGAAAGTATGGGCTTGATTTGTAGCTTAACATGGTATTTAAACATGGACAATGGAAATGATTCTATTACCTTAATAGAACTTTTTTTTTTTGAAGAAAATAAGAATTCCCAGTGTCTGCAAATCCAATTCTATAATTAGACTCAATAGTCAAAATTCTAGATTCATCAGTTTAAGCATTTCTCCACACACACACATACAGAGAGAGAGAGAGAGAGAGAGAGAGAGAGAAGTTTCTTACTTTTTCTAGGACCTCCCGAAGGTAGAAAAATGTCGGGTTTTGTTTATGGAATTCTGTTTTTCGAAAAGACTCCCCCAAAATCTTCACTTTCTTCCTACTAAAGTCTCTCTCACTCTCACTCTCACTCTCACTCGCACACAAACACACTGAAAAACTGCTAATGATCTTGTTTTGTGCATGCTCACAGCTCTCTACAAAATTTACTTATAGTAGTCCTCAAAGAGCAGCTCGTATGGTACAAGATTACGACCGAATTAATTATATGAATTATGACAGAAATGTCTTTTGTCATTTATGTCATTCCTTCTCTTTCCCTGCTTCAGACAACCTTGTTTTTTTTTTCCCCTTGATTTACGACATGCAAATAGTCTATCGTGTTGCATTGAGGGTAAATTCCGCCCACGGTCACCGAACTTCAATTCGGATCAAATCGTCTGTACTTTAATTTGCAAACAACGGGCATTCCATTTCCGCAGTCTTCTATTCAACCATCTAATAGAATCGACGTGGCCAGCAAAGTAAATTTCATCTACTGTCACGAAAAAATGTTTTCAAAATTAATTAAGGCCGAGACAAAACTCTCCAACTAGACCGAATCGAATAGTTCTTCATAAGTTAAATATTCAAACGGATATCTGAATCGAGAACAAATGAGTTTGGGTCGATTCTCGATTCTAGACCAAGAACCAAATAACCGAATAAGAACCGATTCTAAATAATTTTTAAATTTTTTTATATCAAATTAATTAAATTATTTTATTTTTATAACTTTTAATTTATATTTCATTTTCTTTATATAGGTTGCTTGAAACAGATGAATTATTGATATGGATCACCGATGTTTTAATATTAATATCTATTTTTTTTTTGTATTTGTATATATTGAATTAATCTTATTGGACAACTTGTTATTTATTTGTTTTTAAATTGTGCTACGTTAATTTGTAAAAGTTACGAATGAACGTGTCATTAGTTGTATTTATGTAGTGTTGCTATAAATGTTAAAATTTTTAATTATGATATGGAACCAAACAGAACCGAATCGAATGGAACCGAACTCGAACGGTTCCATAATTAAATACGACGGTAGACAAAAAAATATTTTTTAATTGATATATATGAACAAAAAAAATCACTAATTATTTATATATGGACAAAAATCACTTAATAAAAATTAATTTTGTATATATAGACGGAACACCACTTATTAATTATATTTATAGACAAAAAATCTCTTAATAAAAATTAATTGCAACCAAGTTTAGTAAGTGATTTTTCGTCCAATATATTTGGTATATTCATAAGTTTATTATTTACAGTTTGACCCTAGTTCTATTAAAAATGAAAGGTCCAGTTGAAAACTATGAAATTGTCTACTTTTTAAATTGTTTAGTTATGGAAATTATTAATGATCATAGAATTTGTGATTTTAATTATTTGGTTTATATTGTTTTATTTATTTAATAACTTAAAATAGCATTAAAATTTGCAAAAAAACTTTTTAAAACCTTGGAATTAAAGTTTAGCGGTGTGATTACCTCGAATTAAAGATAACTTCATTGGTTAAAGTTCGGTGACCAAGGGTGAAATTTACTTTCTGACTTGGTAGAACGTGTGCAGATTTCATTACTTTTAATGCTCACATCATCACTAATTGCTTGCAATGAAAGTACAATGGTGTGATTGCTTAGAATTAAGAGTTTAGTGACCTTATTGCAAGTAAGGGTAAAACTCAATGACTGCAATGAAATTTACCCATGTCTGCATAAATTTATTTTTGACTAGACATTTGAATGTAGTGATCTAAATTTTGTGGAACCACTATTTTAAAAAATACTCAAAAAAATAAAATTAAAAAAGATATTGGCCCTCTTAACATTACTAGTCAGAGTGAGTGTGTGTTGCACGTTATTCTAAAATGCTTTATAAATATTAATATTTAACTATTCATTTACTCTTTTGATTTAAATATAAAATAAAATGCAGGTAACTTAAAATAAATGTTAATTATTATACAAGCATATAAATGGTGAAATGCATAAATGAAAATGAATGACAAATACGATACATGAATTTATGCGAATATTAATTAATTTAGAATTAATATCAATTAATACATACATGATAATGAATATTAAATAAATATAATTTAATTTTCAATTAAATAAAATTGGATGCTAATTAATATGACGTGAATAATGGAATGTATCCTTGAATTTAAAGTTCTAATTAATATGGGTGTGAATGTGAATGTGAAATTCTAATAAATATTAATTAAATGAATGTGATTCATTTTAATTAATTGAGAATTAATTATAGTATTTATTATATTTTGTAAATTAAATAAATATTGAAAGATGAAAAATAAGTTATTGTTGAAATAATTGAATTACAGTAGGACTATAATTGCCCAAAAAATTATTCATACTTGATGTGATATATGGAGCCCGTTTGGTAGAGATTAAAATCGGATTAAAATTGAAAAATTAGCCGTTATTGTTGACTTTTATTAGACGAGTGGGGTCCAATAACGACCATATTTTCAATTTTAATCAGTTTTTTACCCCTCCCAAACAGGATCTTGATGACTATGTTAGAGCATCTCCAAAAAAATCTTTATTTATAAAGAGTATCTAATGTATTATAGAGAGTANATTTGGTTTATATTGTTTTATTTATTTAATAACTTAAAATAGCATTAAAATTTGCAAAAAAACTTTTTAAAACCTTGGAATTAAAGTTTAGCGGTGTGATTACCTCGAATTAAAGATAACTTCATTGGTTAAAGTTCGGTGACCAAGGGTGAAATTTACTTTCTGACTTGGTAGAACGTGTGCAGATTTCATTACTTTTAATGCTCACATCATCACTAATTGCTTGCAATGAAAGTACAATGGTGTGATTGCTTAGAATTAAGAGTTTAGTGACCTTATTGCAAGTAAGGGTAAAACTCAATGACTGCAATGAAATTCACCCATGTCTGCATAAATTTATTTTTGACTAGACATTTGAATGTAGTGATCTAAATTTTGTGGAACCACTATTTTAAAAAATACTCAAAAAAATAAAATTAAAAAAGATATTGGCCCTCTTAACATTACTAGTCAGAGTGAGTGTGTGTTGCACGTTATTCTAAAATGCTTTATAAATATTAATATTTAACTATTCATTTACTCTTTTGATTTAAATATAAAATAAAATGCAGGTAACTTAAAATAAATGTTAATTATTATACAAGCATATAAATGGTGAAATGCATAAATGAAAATGAATGACAAATACGATACATGAATTTATGCGAATATTAATTAATTTAGAATTAATATCAATTAATACATACATGATAATGAATATTAAATAAATATAATTTAATTTTCAATTAAATAAAATTGGATGCTAATTAATATGACGTGAATAATGGAATGTATCCTTGAATTTAAAGTTCTAATTAATATGGGTGTGAATGTGAATGTGAAATTCTAATAAATATTAATTAAATGAATGTGATTCATTTTAATTAATTGAGATTTAATTATAGTATTTATTATATTTTGTAAATTAAATAAATATTGAAAGATGAAAAATAAGTTATTGTTGAAATAATTGAATTACAGTAGGACTATAATTGCCCAAAAAATTATTCATACTTGATGTGATATATGGAGCCCGTTTGGTAGAGATTAAAATCGAATTAAAATTAAAAAATTAGCCGTTATTGTTGACTTTTATTAGACGAGTGGGGTCCAATAACGACCATATTTTCAATTTTAATCAGTTTTTTAGCCCTTCCAAACAGGCTCAGATTAGCTAATAAATTAAGAGCTTGTTTGGTAACAATTAAAATCCAATTAAAATTGAAAATATGGCCGTTATTGGGTCCTGTTCGTCTAATTAAAGTCAACAATAACGATTGATTTTTTAATTTTAATTCGATTTTAATCTTTACCAAACAAGCTCTAAGAGAGTTTCTAAAT
Source organism: Fraxinus ornus (assembly GCA_903798235.1). Classification (NCBI taxonomy): domain Eukaryota; kingdom Viridiplantae; phylum Streptophyta; class Magnoliopsida; order Lamiales; family Oleaceae; genus Fraxinus; species Fraxinus ornus. Next base: position 134,272 of record CAIGRF010042796.1, on the reverse strand, counting down.
CCAAGAAATTATATGAGATTCCTCGTGAACTTTTGAGAACATGCCAAATCAATGTTTAAATATGTTATTAAAATAAAATAGGGTAAATTACGGCTAGTGTTCTCAATCTTTGGCTCCATTTATACTTATATCCCCAACCTTTAGTCCTTAACATCTACGACCTCAATGTTTCACAAAATTAGTAGTTGTTGCCATCTTGAATGGATTCCATCCAAAATCAATGTTTAATACAGTGTAAAAAGAAACAACTACTCCTCGATTTAAATAAATAAAAATAACAAAAAATGACTAACACTTCTATCAATCTTCACATTTACGTGTTAGATTTTTCAATCAACACCACATGAAAAAAATCACTACATAACACTTCTACAACCAAGATCAAAGAATAAAAAATCAATAATATAAAATGATCATTTGTTGAGATTCAGGTTTTAGTTAATATGATTTATGTTTGATGTGAGTGTAAAGATAAGTGGAGATTGTGTGGAGTTCTTCTTTGGTTTTTCTTTTCTTTCTTTTTAACTTTACCTCCTTTCAAAATCTATTCGAGCTAAGAAAATAAAGTTTTTATTGAAAATTTGTGAGTTCTTCAGTAACCCTTTTTTCCCACCCACAATTGGTCATTTCTCCGCAAATTACAATTAGGGTCTGTTTGACTACAAATGTGAAATTTGGGTGGAAAGAAAATGAATTGTAATTAATTGTGTTTGATTGATATGATTTTCCACTTGAAAAATGTTGAAAGTTTGGTGTCCGTTTGATTTCGTCTTTCATGAAAATTTTCCATTAAAGACAGTGATAATTTTTTTTACCATTGGGTCTAGAATTTAATCCAATTGGCAAAAATAATAATAATTACCATACAGAATATCATTCGTTTGACTTTATTTTTCATAAAAATTGTCAATTAAATGGATATAATTTGTTACAATTAGGAATAAAATTTGTTCCAAAAAAAAAAAGTAGCTAGGAAAACCAATAATTGGGTGGAAAATGAGGTATGGGTAGAAAATGAGTTCCATGGAAAATTTAGCATACCAAACAATCTAAAAGGTGGAAAATGAAAACGAATTCCAACTTCCCTATAAAATTTTGTGCTATCAAACATGCCCTTATTTCACTCCTCTTTATTGTGGCTAGTTTATGAATTCTGCTTAGTAGGGACCTAAACACGAGAATGATTTTTCTCAAAGTCACACCACGCCTTATGACGAAAGGGGGAGAAACTATTGATCACCTGTCGATCCGTGATCAAACAAAACTATACTTGAAGAATAGGACAACGAAGAGTTTTGGATAATTGAGCGCATGAGTGTAATCTGTTTATTAAATGAGGAGTTTTAGGGGGCATGTTGGTGTTGGAAATTGCAGTGATGGGTGGGTGGGGGGAGGGAGGTCTTGTCGATGACAAGGATGGTTGCAATGTGTACGTGGGCAAGTAGGGAGTAAGGGAGAGGCCAGGGAAGAATGAAAGTAGTAATTTCATTATTTATTTTTTTCTACTGCCTTTTTATTATCTAAATCAAAGGTTAATTGTGTCTTTTTACATTGTATTAACATCAATTTTGGATGGATTCCATCAAAAATTGCCATAGCTGCTAATTTTGTCTAACGTGGATGCTAAGAATTAAAGGTAGTGGATATAAGTGCGAATAGAATCATAGGTAAGGGCAGTAGTCGCAATTTTCCCATTAAAATATTATTAGACATAGAAATGGCAATCCTCTTTGGATCACAACTTATCTCCTAACGATAAGTCTTAAGTAATTAATCACCACCACCTGAACTCGTGCTAGCCTTATTCTTTCAAATGGTGTTGTGAATTGTACAAACAAAAAGTGTCAATCACCTTAAAATACTTGCATGACAAGGAGAAATGTGGACGGTGGAGGATATCTAGCACGTCGTTTACATGTGGAACATGTGCTAGACATCTTCCATTTAATTTTTAATTATTAATCTTCACTAGAGGATGCGACATTTAAACTTTTGTAATTTGTATATATTCACTATCTGTTTATATCATCTCTTATACATGTGATCCACGATTAATTCATTTCATAATTTTACTGGAGATGTTCTTCTCTCCATTCTCATCTTACTTGCCACGTGTATAACATTTCACATTGTTGTATTGAAGATAATCTTAAGAGCAATACCTTCATTGTTCTATCTAATAGTTTTTTTTTTTTTTTTTAAATCAAATTTTCATAGAGTAGACTCCATGAAGCTCATAAAATTTTTACACATCATTTCTTGACTATACTGAAAATAAAATTAGTTTTGCTTAAATAAAAACTAAATTGACAAAAACAGGTATTAGACAATATGAAATAAAATTATTTACTGTTTGCTTGTGGTTAAAGTTAACAATTAATTTTAAACGGACAATGGTGTGACTCACACAACTTTTATTCACTTTTTAATTGTACATTTCATCACTTTTTTTAATCAAAAATAAGTAAAAATTTTATCAAAAGTTTTGTCAAACAATATTTTAATTAAGCCCATAAAGATAAGAAGTCCTTTCATGTTTCGACAATTTTTGGTGGAATCCACGTTTATGTCATAATTTAATAATGATTTAGATATGTTCAAAATGAAGTTTACATGAAACAAAAGAAATCTTAGACGTGGCATGAACATTTGGAAGTCGACTTGAGTGAAGAATAATGTTTCAGTTCGATCACTTGAATGACTATGACATGATAGATTCATACCAATATAGGAAGATGAATTATTGAACTAGAAAATTCACAATATCAGCAGAAGACATTCACCATTTTTAACCTCGATGTGATCGGATCATCACGCTTATATCTTACTTGAAAAAATCATACATAAATTTATACTTGTTGAGAAGTAAGAAATGTTTCATTTATATTCAGAAACGGATTCAGAACCGGATTACAAGTCAGTGCTTAAAAAGCTCCTTGTATGAAGCTTTTTTTTTTGATATATGCTTTATAAATCGAGATTATCTACGGACTCGTTTGACAAGACTTTTGATTTTTACAAAGAATTTCATCTACATTGTGACAATTTTCATAAAAAAAATGGTGTATGCCCCAAGTACAGGGCCGAATTTTACCGGGGCCTTACAGGCCACTCAAAGCCGAGCTGGGGCCCACCTCTGCAATAAAACAAAAAACCTATGGCCCCACCCCCAATGTATCTAATCTGGCAGGGGCTGTAAATCAAGCCCATGTACTTGTAGCAGAGCTCAAAAAAAATTTAGCGAAATAAAACAATTTCAAAAAATTATTTAAACGTTTTGAAAACAACTTCTTAATTTTAAAAATAATTTTAACTTTTCAAAAATCTTATCAAACGGGTTAAATGTCCCAATCAAATAATGAGAGATAAAAGGATAAGAACATAGCCAAATGTATAGTTTTTTAAACGTTTTAAAAAACAACTTCTTAATTTCAAAAATAATTTTAACTTTTCAAAATTATTGTCTAACGGGTCAAATGTCCCAATCAAATAATGAGAGATAAAAGGATAAGAACATTGCCAGATGTATAGTTTGATTGCACATGTGCAATCATGAAACTACATTTTCGGATTTCACCAAAATCCAAATAAGATAGAAACTTTTTTTCCTGTAGAATTTTGTCTCCAACTCAAAACTTTAGCCACGTCACAAATTTGAAGCACCCCAGTCATTCACCAGTCCATTTCGCTTGAAACCGAGTGTTCGTTTTGTCGGGTGAGTGCGCATAGGCGGGACAGACGGTTTTGCTGCTGATGAATAGTTTGGCCTAAATTCACAATGGATCGCGTCGCATTGGGATGGCTTTCTAGGCTAATTGTTGGTCCGAGCCTAAATTTATTTTGGTACCATATTTTCTACTTCAGCAAAAGGTAAATATATGTATATTTTTTAATTATACCCCTTTATATTGTTTTGAATTTTATTATATTTAAATTATATATTTGTCTTATGATACATTTTTTTTTTCATAA
>CAIGRF010042796.1:111715-126172 GCA_903798235.1 Fraxinus ornus | reverse complement strand
AAAAAAAAAAAAAAAAAAACCCACCCCGTGAGATTGGCGAGGAAGGAAACTTTGACCCTTACTTTGGTCCTAAATTATTAAATTACAGGTTGAATGCACCATTGATTATAATATTTATTATTGGTCATTAAACTTCAAAACATTTTTGATTAGCTTACTAAAGTTACAAAACCATTATACCATTCGTCGCTTTACAATCCAGCGTTAAAAAAGTAGACGGAATTTCGCACCAGGCACCTCCTTATGTTAGTTTTCGCCATGTCACTGAGGTTCAGTAGCTCGTCAAAAATATTATGAACAGTAAAATGATCAACGAAAAACATTGTCGAAAGTGCAATGACCAAAATCGTATTTAACTCAAAAACACTTTTTACTTTCATATTTTGAGCATGTTTGATAACAATTAAAATTGAAAATATGATCGTTACTGGGTCCCACCCGTCTAATAAAATCAACAATAACGGCTAATTTTTCAATTTTATTCCGATTTTAATCTTTACCAAACAGGCTCTTTATCATATATGTTGAAATTACTTTAATTGAAGGAGATATTGGTAATGTACTAATGTACGGTGTATGTTTTTATGCAAATCATATTAATTTATCGCTGTAATTAATTTTATTGTCTAACAATAATTCCAATTTTATTTTGAAATAAATGTGTTACCTTTCAATATTTTTATAATTTACAACTCATATCAAGATCATCTCAACTCAATTAAAGATTCTTAATTTGAATTGATCATGATGTACTTCAATAATAGGAATATATAAATTATATTATGTAAGAGAGTAATAATATTTATTTTAATAGAAATATATATATATATATTGTGTAGTTGAAAAAGAATGAAAATTTTTTGATGTGATAAAAAAATATTATTTTATTGAAGAATGTGTGGTTGAAAATGAGTAAAAGAATGAGAATGAAAAAAATATTATGTACCAAACAGGGGCATAATTCTATTATACTAAACTTAGTAATTGATTTAAAACTAAGAATTCTCGAGTTGGAAGAAATGAGATCGAACTCAACGCATAATCAAAATTTCTCTCATGATAAACACTTTTGAGTTTGTAAATAGCATTCTTAGCCCATGTTTGACGCACATTAAAATTCTCATTCTCATTCTCATTATTCTACTAATTTTCAACCACACATTCTTCAATAAAATAATATTTTCTATCACATTAATAACGTTTCCTTCTTTTTCAATCACACATTCTTCATCAATCTACTATTCCAAAATAATATCCATCAAACATACTCTTATTAAAGTCTACTCAAATAATATGTTCGGATAAGTTACATTTATTTATTTTGAGCGTAATCGAGTCGAAATAATAATAATAATTAATTTGCTCATTTCAATTTTGATCAACAAAATGTTACTTACTTATTTGAATACGAGTAATTATATTAACACAACAATTTCTATTTCTTGCACCACATTTTAACAGTACTTAAGGTTCTTAATGTTTACTCATTATAGCACTTGTATCCATAATAATTTTTTATGTCATTATAATTCTTAGACTTTTCGTTAATTAACACACATTTTGTATTCGATAACAGTTTTATGTCGAAAGTTCGTTGAAATGACATAAAATAATTTATTTTTTCATCATATTTTTAATAAATAAATAAAACGTGCAAAAAATATTTCTCCCTCATTTCAAAGTAAGAAAATAAAATCTTTTGATATAAATAATCATCAATGATCGACAAATTAGTTAATGGACGGTTGAAGATAAGAATTCGACAGAAAAATGTTAAGAAGACAATTGATATAATGAGCAAATATTAAAAATATTAAATTGTAGTAATTAAAATATGTTAACACTTCTTCGATCGAGTCTGTCGCACTGGATTTGCCTAATGCGGTTTATCTCTTCTATGAAGTTTGCAGGTTACTACACATGGAGCGATGTTTACTAAGTACGCACTCATGGGTAGCGGCTGATGATTCTTACGAAAAAAAAAATGGTATATATCAAATAAAAATTGTGAACGGAATATAACACCCTTTAAATATAACTATGATTTGCTGTTTTAAGTTAGTTATTCTGTTAAAATGGATAATTAAGTTATTATTATTATTATTATTTTTTTTTTCACAAAACAAATCGTCCTTGACGACTCGGTATCAAATCAACAAAAATTCCCCTTCTTCCTCTTTCTTGTTTACGCTCTTCTTTACTCTAAACCCTAACCAGTAGATTCAGATACATACATGGGTTGCTCCGCATCAGTTCCTGGTAAATTTTAACGTTTTATGGTTGATTTATTTATTGTAATGGCTGATAACCCCTTTTAACTTGAATCTCTGATATAGTGGATAGATCTTAATTGAGGTTGCTTTTGATCTAATAAGATTTGACTTGTGGATCCTTTTGGGAATTGTTGATAATTCGATGAAGGTTTGGTTTATTTTTTAATTTAGTTTTCTATTCAATTTCTATGCGCAGATAGAAATGTAGGGCGGATAGGCGGGCTTAATCCGGAGAATGGAGGGGCAAATGATGCTAAGAACCTGCGGGTGAAGGTACATTTCTGCACTGTTTTTATCGTGTTATTGTGCTGAAACTTGCTGCATTTTTGAACAATTTTATGTGAATTAAATTATGCACACTGCAAACAGAAACATTTTGCGTGTAAGAATAAACATTTGTGAGTGCGCGTGCAGATGAGATAGAGAAACATAGGTAATTGTTAAATTTAGTTTATTATAAATTGTTTGACTGCTTTGTGCTTGTCTGTTTTATAAATTCTCTCATGGACATTACGAGTTACACATTGCAGTGCTTTAGCTTTGCAAATCTTCATTTCTTTTCTCCCTTCTCCTGTAACTCCTAGATTTTTGTATTAAGTTTTGTTGGTGGAAGCTTCCCGTTTTATCCTCTTAGGTCAACTGCATATGAATTACTTCAGAATGTGTTATAATTCACAAATTCATCAGCATATTGCATAATTCTCAACTACAGTAGGCATTGAGCTTGAAAGTCCATGTTACTTACAGTCTTATTATCCTGAGTACTTTATTCTTTAGTCCATATTGATTTCACATTTTGAATTTCTGGACTTTCTATTTCTATTTGTAATCGGAATAGACTTTATTTAAATTTTTTTTTTTTAAAAGAATAATGCTACTTATACATAAGGAGTTACACACTTACACATATTAGTTTACATACAGAAGACGTGTTAAAAAAAGAGTGGGGAATTTTTTTTTTTTTTTATTTGGTTGAAGAAATTTTGTCCCAATCATATCTCACCACATCATGTGTATGTAAATCATTTCTATATTCCGTAAAACTGGATTCCTAGTGCTTATAGATGTTTCGAAACTATTCAGTGATTTAACATTGGAGGCAGACCGTAGATGGATCCGTTTCCTTTTTTCTTTCGAAAAACCTTCTTCATTGGGCAGATGTGTATAGTATATTTTCCTATTTCCTATATCCCAGGTTTTCTGTTTGCTGTTGTAACCCACAAAAGATTCATAATAGTGCGACATTTTTCACCACTGCTGACTTTAAATGACTTTCAGCAAACTGGATTTTGATTTTCCTTTTGATTCCTCTCCTTCATTCCTGGTTAATTCTCTATTTATTTTTACCATGATACAATTCATAACTAGAAACCCCACAGAAATATCACTAACTACTATCAGGAAAACAATGCCCTCAAGGCTTGACACTAATAAAACTAATAATTAACTACTCGGGGTCAATACTTTAAAAGCAGTTTGATATGAACAAATTCGTCCTCGAATTAAATGTTTGTAATTCTGAATCTAACATATGACCTAATACAAAAAAGCAATTCAAATGCATTATGCATTATCATACCCTTTATACAGCAAGTGGTTTCTCAAAATCAAGCAAAAAATATAGGATGAATGGAGTATTTAATTGTTGGCACATGAGTTAAACAGAATAGGAAAGACAATGGAATAACATCAAATGTAATAACAGACTTTTGACTTTTGAGGCTTTCTGTGTTTCAAATACATTACATTATCCGAAAGCTAGAATTTCAATAGAAATATTATCTCCAGCAAAATGGGTAAAAAAGGATTTCTTTTTCTTTTTTTCCTTTCCTTTTGAAAATCATAGAGGCCTCAATATTTGGACAAAAGTTGGGGTCTAAATCGAGGAGAAAAAGACAATTAACTCGATAGGATTGGTAAAAAGAAGCCTCTAAAGGCAAATGGTATATAGTTTTCTTCTTGGGATTTAGAGGTTGAGCTCTCATTTAACCTCAAGCTATCTTTTTATTGTCAACGATGCGCAATAACGGTTTAAGACAACTTATTTCATATGCCTGTCATTCTTTCTAGAGTTGCTTTTTAAGTAGCTTCGCCATATTGAAGAGTTATATGTTTTGCCTTTAATGTAATTAGGAGGTTTAGCTTCGCCATATTGAAGAGTTATATGTTTTGCCTTTAATGTAATTAGGAGGTTATAAACTAGATTATTTTAACTGCTTTATTTTAAATCTCTATCTGTTCTATTGCTTGTGAGCTGATTATCACATGGAAAGATGAAAGAAACAAGCCCAGTTTGCGCATTTAGAGAGAGAGAGAGAGAGAGAGAGAGAGATCAATGGTCCAGTAAGCATGACCAATGGAGGGTGCAGTAACGAAGCCCTTTATAGTGGGGATATTATTTGACACCTTTTATTATGTTTAACGCTTTCCAGTGCCTTATATTGTTTATACAACATGGAGTGATCATTTTTATTTCCCAATCAAAACATAGGATTTAAATCTTTCCTTTTCTTTATTATTCTTCACAACCCTCAAAATAAAAATAGAGAGAGAGAGAAAGATTTTTTTTATGTGCACTAATCATCTTGTTCTATCAATTTGTGCAGCTTGTGGTGTTAGGTAGTTCTGGGGTTGGGAAAAGCTGTATTGTACTCCGTTTTGTTCGTGGACAGTTTGATCCAACATCCAAGGTAATGAGGATATGACAACGAACATTTATGTAACTGACCTCAAAGTTAATGAAAATAAGGTTTAATTGCTCTTCTTCTTCTTCTTGTTGTTACTCTTGGCCATTGTCACGTAGTAGACCTTTTAAAAATAATATGGTTTTAAATTAGTATATGATATTAATTATCAAATTCAATACATTCAAACATATTTTCATCAGAATTTTGGGATGAAATAGTCTTCTGTTTGTGCTCAAATAATGTTTATTCCATACATTCAGAAATATTTTCATCAAAATCTGGGCTCAAATAGCGTTCTGTTACTTTATTACTTTAAACAAGCATAATGTTCTTTCTGATCTTTTGACACTTCCTACTCTACTTGTTACTTTTTGTCAAGCATAAAATTACTTAGCACAATGTTTAAAATCTACATAATTAGAAAAGTTCACATATTTATTTTACTTACAGGTAAACTTGCTATTTGCTAATAACTAAGTTTTTTAAGCTAGGCTACAAATGCTCAATATAGCGTTTGAATAACATCTTCTATCCAGAAAGGAAAACAATTTACGTGTCTGTCACCAGTCTATTATTGAATGTAGAATCTCACTTCTCCAAAGTATCCCACATGAAGTTGTTGATAAATTTATTGATAATTGCACTATTTGATGCTTTCAGGTAACTGTTGGAGCTTCTTTCTTGTCTCAGACAATTGCCTTGCAGGATTCAACTACAGTGAAGTTTGAAATATGGGACACAGCTGGACAAGAAAGGTAATTAATTAGTGGTGAAGATTCCAAGACTCATTTCAATCTTTCCCAATTACATGGATGGAATTTTTTTGCCAAAATCCACCCATAAATCTCTGTTTGTTTGATGAAGACTTATCATGAAGCCTGTATTTTTTTCCTAGGTATGCAGCACTGGCACCACTATATTATCGAGGAGCTGCAGTTGCAATTGTTGTGTATGATATAACTAATCCTGAATCATTTTCCAAAGCACTGTATTGGATCAAGGTATATTCGAAGGAAAATAATAATACCTCTTCAATTTCATTCAAGGCTGAAACTTGTAGTTAGCAAGATGCAACATATCGTTGTAGCTATTGTTAAGCATCAAAACTGATGTTATCAATGCCATAGGGAAGAATGTGAGTGGCGCATTAATATCTGGCTATGAAAACCTGGTTATATTCCCAATGGGCATTCCTACTCCTAGTATCAGATCTCGTAAACATGAATGTTACACATGTATACCAAAATATTGCCTTTTATGTTAGTTGATCTTTTTATTGCTGAAGTCACTATTTATAATGACAGGAATTACGTAAACATGGGAGCCCTGAGATAGTCATGGCTTTGGTCGGTAATAAAGCTGATCTCCATGAAAAACGAGAAGTACCAGTTCAAGTGAGCAATATGTTCTGTAATGCTCTCTCTCTCTCTTTGCAAAACCTTAACCAATTTATTCAACAGTAACAAATTTCCTTTTGTTTTTCAAAGGATGGAATCGACTGTGCTGAAAAGAATGGGATGTTCTTTATCGAGACATCTGCCAAGACAGCAGATAATATAAACCAGCTGTTTGAGGTACATTCCTAGAGCCTTTTTCACCTAAAATTATATTGCCTTGAGAGAGTAAACACGCCCATTTACTTGTAGCCGGCTGTAAAATTCTCAGTAAACAACTGCACTTAGAAACATCGTTCTCATTGTTGCTTATAGTTGCGATTAATGTAATAACCAAAATCCAAAAATGTTATCTGAAATAGAGAATGGTCAAGAATCGGACTCTGATGTCTAGTATCTAGAAAACCACCAGGAAATAGACTACAATTGTTTTACTTAATTTTTTTAGTTTGAACAAGAAGGTTTCATTGAACTCACAAATAAAACAGGATTGTACATTGGTGCGAAAAGTTTGTTATTAAATAAAGCTGTAGCCGGCTGTAAAATTCTCAGTTAACAACTGCACTTAGAAACATCGTTCTCATTGTTGCTTATAGTTGCGATTAATGTAATAACCAAAATCCAAAAATGTTATCTGAAATAGAGAATGGTCAAGAATCCGACTCTGATGTCTAGTATCTAGAAAACCACCAGGAAATAGACTACAATTGTTTTACTTAATTTTTTTAATTTGAGCAAGAAGGTTTCATTGAACTCGCAAATAAAACAGGATTGTACGTTGGTGCGAAAAGTTCGTTATTAAATAAAGTAAGCCCACAGATCAAATTTCTCAACAGGTGAAGGTATCCCTGGATTGCTCTAGACTCATCCCACTATGTAAGCAAATTTAGTAATTGACAATAAGTGGGAGATAATCCCATGTTTTAGGAGATCTAAAACTCTGTTTTCTTTTAGTATGAGCTTATACAGACCCCAGCTTAAGCTCTTCTCCGCACAAATCTATATTTCCCACGTCATGTTGTTTTGGGCATCAATCGAATGATGACTACGGAATATTTAGCATCTTACTAGAATAATTGTCAGTTTCTTGACTGGTATATGGTTTCATGATGGAGGCTGACGTCTCTTTTATCGGATGATTTGATTTGACAGGAAATAGCCAAGAGACTCCCTCGCCCGGCCTCTTCCTGATTTTGAAACACGTTGAGATTTAGAGAATGCTGGATCTGCTTGTATTATAATGTATAAATATTTTATGTTTTTCCAGGATTGCAATTTTATCAGTGGTTTTGTTGGAGTTCTATCATAATTTTTCAAAACTTAGGACGTGTTTACATCCCATCGTATAAGTGTATTATATTCAAATATTGTACTAAAAAAAATCGTTATAAATGCATAGTTATATTGTGAAGTCTGAACCTGTTTGATTGGTGCTGCTTCTGTTTCACAAGAGGCAACAAGTTACTAAACTGATGTCAATTATGTTTATATGCGTTTCAAGGTGTGGGAAGCCTCTAATATTCACATCTTCTATGCTAACTGGTGACATTGTATATCGTACAAGATCGGAATTTTTTTGTTATTTAATTAACATAAGGTTAAGATTGTGTTCTTAACAGAAATCCGACTTCTTCATCAAAGATGAAGGTGAAGTCGTTGACCGGGATCTAGGTGCCATACAAATAAAATGTCGAGGATTCTAGCTAGAGCTCGAACCTATGATTTCCGTGCCCTAAAGCAATAGCTGATGGGGGAGGTACAAACCATTCTATATCATCCAAAATCAAGTCTAGGAGTGCAATTTAAGTCCACTCCATTTGGACCTCACCTTGAAAGATATCTTACGAAGACGCTTTATACTTCAATAGCAACAGTAGATTTATTCTATTTAAAGCATGCTTCTACATTAGAATGTACGTATAAAAATTTCTAAAATATATTCTGAATCGCTTGTATTTTAGTTGACTTTTTTTTTTCTCCTTCGATATAAAAAACTAAGATACCTTAGGAAAAGTGTAAATAAGAGCGATTTTTAATAAAACCCGACATGTTCAAGTAGGTTTTTCGCGGTTCAACTTCGAATTGATCTATCTATTTGCAAGTAAACTTTATTCGCAGATATATTTAAACATGCTAACGATTGAATCCATATTTCATTTATTCCTGGATATTTTAATCAATGTAAAGATCCATTTTAATCTCAATTTAATGTATCGCATGACAATCCAAAATTCAAACCATTAATTCCCACCACACCCACCTCCCTCTATGTATAATGTATGTACACACACACACATATATATACACGAGCAACCCTACCTCTACAAATTATTCAGATTCTTATCTTTGAGAAGCAACTCCAAAGTACAGAGAAAAAAAGGAGAAGAAGATGGTAAAATTGAGGAGTTCTGATAATGAAGAATTTGAGATTGAAGATAGTAGAGCGGAGCAATGCGTAACACTGAAGAACATCATTGAAGATGATTGTGCTTCTAGTGTAATCCCAGTGCAAGTTGAATCCCAAATCCTGTCTAAAGTCATAACCTATCTCAACATACATGGAGATTCATCACTTGATGAAAAAGATAAGAACCAATTTGATGAAAAATTTGTGGATGAAGATTTCCCACTCCTTTTTGAATACATGTTGGCTGCAAATTATCTTGACATCAAGTCTTTACTCGATGTTTGTTCCACTAAGGTTGCAAATAAGATAGAGAACAAGAGTGTCGAGTTTACACGGAGGCTTTTTGGTATCGAGAATGATTTTACTCAAGAGGAAGAGGAAAAATATCGTCAAAAATATGCATGGGCCTTTGAAGGGGTCGAAGAAGACTAAGTACAAAGTTTAAGAAAGGGACGTAAAGTCGAAATTTATAACAATAAAGTAAGAAGTTTCAAAAAGGGGATGTAAAGTCGAACTTCATGTAGATGATAGGGGACCTATTCAAAATCTGGCATTTAAAGTTTATACATGGTTTGAAACAAGAGTTCAAGATTATGGAAACAAATAGTTTAATTTTTCGTTTGATTTGTTTCAATTGGTTTATTGTTGGTTCAATGCTTATGAGTTAATATTCACAAGGAGATTTTTCATATCACAAAATTTGAAAATGCACCAAAAATTGTTACTTCTACAAATGATGCTAAAAAAAATGTCATTTTTTGAGTGTAAAATGTCCAGAGTGACAAATGGTGAAAATTTTGAAAGTGAATTTTCGATAGAGAAATACAATGCTATAATATGATAAAACTTCCGAGTTATAAAAAAAAATCAACAAGATATTTTTATGTATTGTGACGATAAACAATTTGTTCAATGCTCGAGATGGGCTTTATCTATTTACAAAGGGATTAAAAATAGAAGGAGAAAAGAGATTTTTTTTTCTTTTTTTTTCCTGAAATTTTAGCCTTCCCCCACGAGATGCGACCTGGTCGCTCTTACCACCCGAAAAGACCATGATTTCAAATTTTCTCAGTTTTGAATATAAAAAAGCACAATATAGCTCCTGTTTGGCCTGCATTACTTTCAAGAAAAAATGAATATTGTTACCTTTTTTTTCAAATTATTGGGCCCCACTATCACAAATGCTGGTCAAATATTTCGGTCGGGTCACTATGTAACGGTAACAATTTTTCTAGAAATGAGAAACAAACAGGGGCTATTACCCGCCAACCCCGACCTAACTTGAAAAACTAACTCGATTGTGGTTGGATTTGGCATCAGGCATGTCGATTTTCAAGTTGGGAAACCCCAACCTGAAAACCTCGATTTAGGCTCGGGTTAAATCCCAACTTGAACCAATTCGGGTCGAGTTGGATCAGTTTTTACCAATTGCGGATCCATTCAAGAATTGGGCGGGAAGTCAATTTGGTGGTTGAATTGGGTTCCGGCCCCACACTACCGTACCCAGAATGACTCTCTGAAATTGATATCTATGTTTGTAATATGTCCAAATCAAAAACAGCACAAAGAGACAATAATAACGTATGTATATTATTTAGTACGCGGGAAATCAATACGTTATGTGTTGAAAGTTGAAACTTTATCCAATCGTGCCGGCCTCAACGTTGCTGTTTGTTTCACCGTACTTGCTCACAAAATGTGTCGTTGTGGAATCTTCTTCAACAAACTGATAGTTAGATCTGTAAGTTGATTTTATCGTGATCAATTGGAACAAATTGTGTGGAGAAATGGCTTCATCGGGTTCTGTGGGAAGAGTATTGCAGCACAAGTCCGAAAGACCCCCTTCTTGTTCTTCTTCTTCAAGAAACAACTGTGGCGTTGGCGGCGGTGGCGGTGTACAAGAACAGCATCTTTCGGTTCGTTCTAAAGAACCCGCTTCTAATAGTAGCAGACGCTCCGTCATTCCCACTTCAATAACTCCTCCTCAACCTCTTCATACTGACCCAGGTCTCTCTTTCTCTCTGTCTCACACGTGGGCTATAACTACCACTTCTCAGTTCTTCGACGTCCATTGGGAAGATTTTGACGATTCATTCTAAAAATTGGGAAGACTGCGTATAATTCCACACTAATAGTTCAATTTGAAGATTATTTTGCCTTTATCCTCCTGTTTTAATTTCAGATAGTTTATACAGAAGAAATTCCGGGTTCGAAAAGTCGTATCTTGACATTAATTTTTTTAAGAATTGTTGTGTAGACTGATTGATACTGTATCCACCGTTTATGGTAGAAGCCAGAAGGCATTATTTCCA
Source organism: Fraxinus ornus (assembly GCA_903798235.1). Taxonomy (NCBI): domain Eukaryota; kingdom Viridiplantae; phylum Streptophyta; class Magnoliopsida; order Lamiales; family Oleaceae; genus Fraxinus; species Fraxinus ornus. The sequence goes on along the minus strand of CAIGRF010042796.1, from coordinate 115,099 downwards.
TAGTCAAGAATTGAATTATACTTGAGAAGAAAACGAGTTTGGTGTAGTGTAGAGTGTGGACTGTAGAGAAAGGGGTGCGCGCTTGTGTGTGAGCGAGAGAACTTCATTTGTACCAGTATTTTATGAACTATCCAGTGTGAATTCAAAATATTTATTCGTTTCCTGAGAAAAGTTCTGCGGTTCTCAATCCTATGATACGTAATTCGTAAAATATGATATTCATCCCCCCTCGCCGGATCCCAAAAAGTATAAGAGGATAAAGAAAGAATTGCTTCTTTTATGTTAGAATCATAGTCGCTGGAATCATTATAACATTTAGAAGAAACTAAGTTTCTAAATTGGAAGGCCCCGAACTTATGTTACATTCATACATATACCTATAAGTCACATACTTGCATGCAAAAATATCTTGCTAGAGTTAAAGATGTTTTATAGTTCCTTCGATCTCAAACGTTCCTTATGGCTTCACCTTTTTTTTTTCCTTGTTAGTATGCTTTTGCATTGGCCGAGTGACTAATGTTTTCGCTTTTTTGGTTAGTAGCTACAGCAGCTAGAGAACTCCACATATCAGAAACTGCTTGCAGATACAACCCAGATGTATGAGAAGAAAATATCTGATTTGATGAAGCAACTAGAAAATGAATGTGCTCGTTCTGGCAATGCTGAAGAGCAAATAGAGTGGATGAAGAAGCAACTCAGTGATACTGAAAAGTCATTGCAGGTTGACTAAATTCTAAGCATTGAAAAGATATAAATTAATTATTTGGTTTAGATACACTGCTCACATTGCTGGAATCATCACAAAACCCAAACAGCAGTACGAGTTGCTTCTGGCACCATTGCCAATTTGGCAATGAATGGTAACTTCAAATCTCCGTTGCTTTAGGCTCTGTTTGAGCCCCATTTTCTGGAAAATTAGATTTTATAATAGTGACGTTTTCGGAGAATGCGTGGTTAAAGAGTGGGGAAAAACTGAAAAGTTTTGGGTTTGTGTGAAATTATTTTTATCGAGAGAACGTGGTTGAAAATGAGTTTGGGGAAAAATAGGGGATGTTCTCTTCGTGTTTCAGTTTTGTGTTTTGAGTTTTGGTTTCATTTTGTGTTTTGTGTTTTGAGTGTCTGTTTTGAAATTGTTGAAAATGCATTTTTTTTGTCATTCTGAAAAATGGTTTCTCAAAATAGAAAAATGGAAAACGCATTTACTTTGAAATTTTGAGATTTTTTTATAATATTTTATTCAAGAAATCTGATTATTCAATAAATTTCAATAATAAAAATGTTTATATAGTATTAAATAACATATAAAATTTGAAGTTGGTGAATCTTTAAATTTTTTTCCTGATATAAAAAACACAACCTAAATTAAATTAGGCAAAACAGCTCAATCGATACAAGTAGAAATGAGACGGATTATCTCTGTGCCAAATGAACAAATAGCCCTTATCATTCGTTTACACCATTTGTGTATCGTGTTGTTGGAATGCTAAAATTATTATTTTATCTCATATAAAATTAATAAAAATGATGAAAAAAGTTTGGTAAATATAATGAAATATTATATAAAATTGAATAATCATAATAAAACATTATATGAAATTAAATGACCATGACACTAAATATAAAATTAAGTAATCATGATAAAACAAAATCAAATTAAATAACCATGATAACACTGAGTATAAAATTAAGTGTTCATTGATGAATTTAACACTCAAATAAACCAAAAGAAACAATAAAAAACAAGGGATTTTACTTTTCATTCATGGATTCAAAGAAAAATGACAACATATTACAATCTTAACTTTCTGTCCAACCCAATTTTTCTAAAAACTCAATCTAAGGCTAAGCTAAATACATGATAAAAGTTTTATCAAGTAAATTCATTTTGAACTAAGTAGCATCCTTCTTAGGGAATTGGTAGCCTTTGAGGGTAAATTCATTCCTTGCAGCAATTTTCCAAGCTCTTCATCATTCCTTACAGCCAATAACACATGCCTTGGGATAATTCTGTTCTTCTTGTTGTCCCGAGTGGCCAACTCCAAAACTTCGAAAAAATATGCAATTGGGAATATGATCAAACTGAAAACCAAGAGTAGAAATACATAGTATTACCTCTCAATAATACAAACTGAAAACCAATATGTGCAAATACCAATTTGCTCTCAGGAAGGGTAAAAGAATTGAGCATCCTCTCGGTAAAATGACTGAAAACCAATATCAGCCCAAGCCAATATCAAATGTTGTGGTCTAGTAAATTCCTAAAATCTGTGGCATGCTACTAACTATCAAAACTTAACCATTTAAAAATTAATGGATGTTTCATTTGAAAATTCTCCTCCAAACTTCTTAACATAGAATAATCTTTCTTCATAAACAAATATCGACATGGCTTATAGCATAAATGCATGATATTGTCAGCATATCATTCACATAAGGTGTTTTGCTATTGGTAAAGCAAGAAAAGGCGACACCGTGGATCCACGGATCTGATACAAACTCAAGAAATGAACAAAGCACATTCAAATCCAAATTAGAATGGATATAGCTCTCTTGCATCAGTCAGGCACAAATTCTACAACAAATCTATTGACCTCTTGACTTCCCACTGCCTGGGAAGTCTATGAACTTCCTTTTTTCGTTCAATTTTTTACCATCATACTGAAGATAATATTCTTGCATTAGATTCCATGGAAAATAAGCTAGTTTTGGTTATTTAATATGACAATTACAAGAAGTATCTATATTTTGGTACTTTTAATCTCTCTTGAGTTATGGGTGAATCAGAATAGATTATTTCCCTCAAGTCTGATGTTAACAGCACATGATCTGCGGAAGGGAAACCAACGGATTTTTGCACCTACATTCCCAGCATTAGATTCACTAAGGTGGTGATGCCCATGTATGAAAGAAGGTATTTGAATTAGTAAAACCTGTACACATCAGAAGATGCAACACGACTTTTATTTACTGCAAAATCCATTTGAATCTCTCTAGAATTTTATTTGCTGCAACAGTTTTCTGGGTTATGATATATACCTTGATCTGTTATGCCTATGTTTTACTTATGTCTAGAGTTTAAAGATTTCATGTCAACACCCTACATCTACTGAGTTTAGGCTATAGTAGTTCGTCATATCACTAATCTGCCAAGAGAGAACATTTCTAATTCAGCTCCTATTTGTGAAGCTTTAGTCCCTGGACATGATATGGACCAAAAGAAAGAATTTGCGTATACATTTTCATTACGTGCCAAAGAACTTGTCATCATTTATTTCAATCTCTTTCAATCTTCCAATTGGATTTGATAGAATATTTTAAATTCGCAAACAGTGCACGAAATTCCATGCCATTGAACTTTTAATGATAAAGCTTTTAAGATTCTTC